>LPNX010715209.1:47883-70827 GCA_001517045.1 Pseudotsuga menziesii | reverse complement strand
ACACACACACACACACACACATATATCATATACAATTGGATTACGCCCAGTATATCAAACAAATCATCATGTTCATATGCAATGTGGTCTTTGACCCAGTATATCAAAATAAAACATCAAGGTAACATAATAATCAATGGGGCTCATTCCCATAATTGTTAGGTCAAAAATTCAGGATATTACATTCCTCCCCACTTAGAACAACACCCTCCCTGGTGTTCTAGGGACTCAAAATGAAATCATGAGACAAGGCGGGGCAATCCTTTCTCATGGTGGCTTCATTCTCCCAAGTAGACTCATTGGATCCAAAGTGCTTCCATTGCACTTTCCATTGGACTACGGTGTGCTTCCTTAGCTACAGCTCTCTCACGTCCAATATATTAAGAGGTTCAAGGGAAAACTCCCCTTCATGTTCCGCCTGTAACAAGGACCAATCAACCAGATGTTTAGTATCGTAAACATATTCCTTTAATAATGATGCATGGAAAACATTATGGACTCTTATGTGTGCAAGTAGTGCTAGTTCATATGCCAATGGCCCTCTATTTGTTAGTATTTCAAAGGGTCCAAAAAACCTAGTTGTTAACTTACTACACCTTTCAAAGCTCAATGAGTTCTATTTTTCTTTTACTTTCAAGTAGATATGGTCTCCTATTTGATAATATTTATATTGTTTTTCTTATCGACGTAGATTTTATGGAATTATTGTGCTTCTTTAAGGTTCACTTGGACCTTGGTACCCAATTATTCTAATTCCTTTAATAAATCAGGCCCTAACAAGAGCTGATCCACAGGGCCATCCCAAGTAACCGATTCTATACACTTCTGTCCATAGAGTACCTCAAAGGGACTCATCTTGGCGGAATTCTAGCAACCATTGTTATATGAAAACTCTTCAAGATGAAAGTAGTATTCCCACTTAGTGGGGTTGTTCATGACATATATCCTAAGCATGTCCTCAACAATGTAGTTTACCCTTTATGTCTTCCCATCTGTCTGTGTGTGATAAGAAGTAATAAAGTTCAACTACGTCTCGAATCTAGAGAATAAAGATCTCCAAAAGTTTTTGGTAAACTTTGTATCTTGATCCGAGATGATTTCCTGGGATATCTCATGCAATCTAAATATCTCTTTCAAGAAGATACTGTCAATGTGTACTTCCTTGTAGGTTAACTTCACTGAAATGAAGTGTGCTTCTTTTGACAATTTTTCAGGTACTACAAATATATAATCATTTTGTTTCTTAATTTTTTGTAGACCGGTGATAAAATACACACTAATGACCTCCCACTTCCATTCTAGAATGGGTAGTGGCTGCAGCAATCCTGAAGGATGTTGATGCTCAGCATTGACCAGCTGCAATTCTTGATATTTCGCGATAAACAATGCAATGTCAGCCTTTAAATTAGTCCAAAAAAAGCGTCTCTTACCGGTGGATATCATCTTCTGATATCCTGGATGCCCCAAGTAGGATGTCTGATGAAATTCCATGAGGATGTCAGAACGAATATACCCTCCTTATGGAATGTACAATCTTTCTTTCGACCATAGCAGTCCATTTTTGTCTACCTTGTACTCTTTTTCTTGTTGAAACAACCTGTCCTCTTAGACTTTCTTGAGGATTTCTACATAGAAAGGGCTAACTCTATTGTTCGTTCTAATCCTCTCGTGCAAATCCGAATTGGTTTGAGTTAATGTCACCTCATATATAATATGAGTTCATCGACTCATAGCATCATCAATATTTTTCTCTTTTCCCATAATATGCTTTAGTTTGAAATGGTACTCGCTAAAGAAATCCAACCATCTGGCTTTCCTAGAATTCAGATCTAGTTGCTCAAATAAATACTTTAGACTCAAATTTTCTATATTTAGAAGGAATTTCCTTGCCATGAGATAGTGCCTCCACATCTTCAATGCATAAATGATGGAAGCTAACTCGAGATCATGTGTGGGGTAGTTCTACTCATGTGGTTTTAACTTTCACGATTCATAATAGATCACATAATTGTTCTGCAGGAGGACTCCCCCAAGTCCTTCCTTGCTTCCATCCATGCAAACAATGAAATCCCCATCGAGATCAAAAATTTGTAGTATCAGTGCAGTAGTCAAAAGCTGCTTAAGATTTTGAAAACTTTCCTCGCACTTGGTCATCCATAAGAACTTATTTTACGTCTTCTACAAAGAGGTCATGGGACAAGATATTCTCAATAATTTCTCAATGAGCTTTCGATAATATCCGTCTATTCCCAGAAATGACCTAATGTCGGTGAAACGATTTGGGGTAGGCTAGTCTTATATGGCTATAATATTTTCTTGATCCATAGTTATCCCTATCTCGGAGATAATGTGACCCAAGTACTATATTTGTGGTTTGTAAAAATCACATTTACTAAACTTGGCATATAGTTGGTGTTCTTGTAACACTCGTAGTACTATGGAAAGGTGTTCCTTGTGTTTCTCTTTACTCTTACAATAAAATAGGATGTCATCTACATAGACCAAAACAAATTTATCCAGATATTTACTGAATATATTGTTCATCATACACATAAAGTTCATGAGGACATTGGTCGACCTGAACGACATTAATACAAACTCGTAGTTCCTGTACCTTTTGCAAAAGGAGGTTTTGTGAAAATCCTCATCATGAAACTGTATGTGATGGTACCCGAATCTCAGGTCGATATTCAAAAATATATCGACGCCTACCACTTTATTGAACAATTCATCGATCCTAGGGAGTGGGTATCGGTTCCTAATAGTCATTTTTTTAAGTTAACGATAATGGATGCACATCCTCATCATACCATCATTCTTCTTTATGAAAAAGATCGATGCTCCCCAAGGGGACACACTTGGTCAGATATATCCCTTTTCTATCAACTCATGCAACTATAGTTTGAGTTCCACTAATTCTGGTGCACTCATGTGGTAAGGGGTTTTTGAAGCCAGAACTAATCCTTGTGGTAGTTCTATGGAAAAGTATAGTTCTTGTTTC
The DNA here is from genome assembly GCA_001517045.1 of Pseudotsuga menziesii. NCBI lineage: Eukaryota > Viridiplantae > Streptophyta > Pinopsida > Pinales > Pinaceae > Pseudotsuga > Pseudotsuga menziesii. The sequence goes on along the minus strand of LPNX010715209.1, from coordinate 67,826 downwards.
AGAGGTAATCCAGGGATTTCCTCAGCGAATACGTCCTTGAATTCTACAAAAATGGGAAATTCCTCTATGGGATGTTCTTTCTCAGCCTCTATATCTCGGATATTTACTGTAAACAACTTGCAGCAATTTCTAATGCACTTCTTTGCTTGTAAGGTAGAAATCTAATTTGCCAAAACTTTCTTTGGTGCACCTTGAATCTTCACTTGATTCCCTTGGCTATTTGTATACAATATTGACTTGTGTAAGCGATCGAGCATGACATGGTGTTGTTCCAACCAGTATATGCCAATAAGTATATCATATGATCCTAAAGGTAGTATTTTTAGGTTTACTTTCGTAGGGTAACCATTCAGGTTTACCTCATAGTATTTTACTATTTCTGAAACCTTTCATTTTGTACCTGTGGCTAATTGTACTAGCCAAGGTTTATCATGTTTTTATTTTCCTAGTTACATACATTAATAATTTTAGGTGATACATAGCTCCAACAAGCAATGGGGTCGATCAGTATTGAAATAGAAGTGTTCAAGATCTTACCTTCTATCTCAACCATGGTATTCTGATGGTTTTCCCGTCGGCCATCCAAGGCTGCATAAATACGCGATGTTCTAGCTATGTCCTTTACCATTGGTTCTTATTGTAAGTTGTGAAATACCCCATTGGTCTTGTTCTTACAAAATCAGGCATAATGAGGCCTGCTACATTTCCAACATTTTATCTGTAGTAGGGTAGCATTGGCTCCCCCATCTTCTACTGGCTTGTTAGCATTTGGAGCTGGTACATATGGTTTTGTACCTGAATTGTTGAAGTTCTTGATCGATGGAAAACTATTGTTCTATCTCCTATATGGGGATGGGCTAAAACCCAGTCTACGGTTGTCATAGAAGTTCTTAGAATTGTCTATGTTTTTGTTCATGTTTTATTTCCTTAGTTTTCTGTTCTCATAGAAGAGCCTAGCTTTGTGAAATGTGTTGTCCAAGGTTTTAGGCATGTCAAACTCAATCCTTTCCTGAAAGTTGGGAGGAAGGAATCCTAAAAACTGTTGGATCTTTACGTTTTCATCAAGTTTATGTTACCTAACGTAATAGATCTAGAAATATGTTAATAAAAGCATCCATAGTCATGGATCCCATACATAACTCATGAAAGTTTTTAACCTTTTTCTCGACTAATATTTCCAACATATATTTTTCTTGGAAGATCTTGTGGAACTTACTCTACTAGCGTATTTCTCTTACCTCATATTTCCTGGTATGTTTCAAGTCTCTCCGCCATCTTGCTTCTTTTCCATTTAAATTATAGATGGCTAGTCGAGCCTTCATTTTGCTAGATTAGTTATGAACTCGAAAATATTTTCTCATACCTAACAACCCTTCTTCATATTTCTCCACCAAGTTCACCTCTCCTTATAGGTTGGGGCTCTTATGTTTCTAAACTCCCTGTGGATATTTCTATCGCTTCTTTGTTTCTTTCTGTATGGAGAAAGAGAGTCCTCAATGGAAGGACTCTGATATTCTCCTTCTAGAGGTTTAGGGGAGTTTTTCTCTTCTTCTCTTCGGTTGTTGGCTCATTTATGATAAGGTTCTTTCTTGAACCTGTTTATGGAATGAGTGGGTTTCCCATCTGGGCTTCCTCTTGTTATATTTCGCACCAACGCTTCATTGATTGCTTGTTTTTCCTTTCTTTCATTCAGATTGCCATCTCTGAAACATTGCAATTTTGCTTGAAGACTTTGTACAGTTTTCATTAAGTCAAAATTCAGTTCCACCACCATTTTTGCTTCTTGGGTGGGGGTATTCAATTTCCCCTATCGACTATCATCTTATTCAGTGTTCATGATCTAAATTGTTCTATAAAAATTCTTGTAATTGCAAATTTTTAAGAATAGAAAAAATTTCTGTTAGTTAACGAAATTTAAAACATAGTTTATTTTCCTTGCAATGAATGTCTGGTACACCCATTAGGTATCTTAGTGTTGAAACTGGGCTCTGATACCACTATTAATGTCCCCAAAAATTAAAAATAATTTTTTGTTTTATTAGGCTACTCAAAACTTCCTGTGCTAGACATTAATTGAACTTAGCATAATGTGTCATACTCTAACTGTACTATTGTTTTGTTGTAACTTGTTCTTACGTCTTATTTCCATATTTCTCGATGCGGTTATTAATATGTTACTAACCTTGTTGTGATGTTGATTACTATTTGTACTTTGGTTAAGCATTTTTTGTGTAAGACAGTTAATTGTTTACATACTTCATTATTTATAGAATGTTCTTACTATTGTATACATGGTTGTAACTTAACTTTTCTCTTAGAAACAAAGGGGTGGAGTGGCAGGACTAGTTTCTCCTGTAACCCCGAGAGGTAATAGTTTCTATTTGACATAATGGGCTTACTTAGTTCTATAAACTAATGCATTCTTGTCCTTTTTATGTTCAGGTATACTTGGAGACATATAACTTGATTATAATGTTTAACGAAAGGTACTGATTATTTGATTACTAGCGCTGGCATTTGTAGCTACAATCGTAGTGACATTATACTGATTGTTATTATCTTTCATTATGGACTATATGATAGTGATGTCATCACTACAACCTTTATCATTTATGTGATGTCGAGTTATTATCAATGTGATAATTATTTACTACGATGTGAATAATTACGACTTGATTATTCCCTATCATATTCTTCCTATAAGTTTTTATTTTAACAATTAGTGGGAGGATAAAACACTTGCAAAAAAATTGGTTTTAAGCGTTCCATGGAATATTTCATATGCCATGGACTTAGGGCTTAAATCCTAAGTTCAAATGTTGCATCATGGGTTTATACATATCATATGGAATGGAATTATATGGCATTGTGTTGTGTATGAACTATAGGATTTCGGGTTTGGATGATGTTAATGAGAAACAGGGTGGCACCTTTAATGTGCACAGGGAAATATGGCAGACTAGCTTAGGGCTTGGCTCAATGATGGGGTTTTGTCATTTGCAGCTTGGTTTCTTGCACTCTAATTCTGTGTAGTTTGAAGAAATGCAATTTCCATGGAATGATAGGTATGTGATCGTTCTTTTTTATTAGCATAATTTTTTGGTTTAGTTGGTTTACATCCCATACTTATTGTGGTTCCTTTCTCTTTGGTTTTGCAAGTTGTAGAGTGTAGAGAAGGATTGGTATTTGTGGCTCAAGGATAGCCTTATGGGAAAATACATACCCATTCGAGTAATCCTCTTTTGTACAAGTGCAAACTTGTCCCTCCTTTTTCTTAAAGGTTATGACATAGATGAGACTTTTCGTTGTTGTAGACTGCTTGAGTGTGGTTTTCATGGATGCGTTTGGGGTTGGGGTTTGACTATGTCTGGAATGAGCTCTGTGTTTTGTAAAGCGATAGACTTCGAGGATTTTGTTGTGGGCTTTTGATTTCCTTTGGGCCTGATCTTACAATGTAATAGAATGTAATTAAATGGCGAATCTTGGAAGTGAAGAGAGTCTAGGTAAACCTTCGACCAGATCTGTGTCTTTTGTAATTAATGTTTTGGGTTATTTTATATGCAATGGGTAGAACCTTTGCTTGCAATGGTGTAATGGTCGATGGTAATGACTGTCTAAAATTGGTGATGGCTTTATAAATACCATGTTTATAATTTATGGTGCATCAATTTCAATGGATGTTAAAATCATGGAATGTGTAGATTTTGCATTCATTGGATGCGTTGGTTTTGTGGATGACTTATGTGACAATGTTAAGGCTTGGGCCATGCCGTATGGCATTGGCGTTTATCTCCTTCCTAGCCATAGAAGCTTGTTTACTATTTATGATTTTTGATATGTGATATGAGATGGGGGTTGTCTATAATATAACCCAACGACTAGAAAATCGTCGTTATTGGTAACGTTGACAGGGTTAAATAGTTTGGAACTATTGATTTTAATAACAAAAGGACGAGGGCCATAGATTACAGTGTATGTATTTAGATTTAATCCTTTTGACCACTGTGTAGAGAGTTTATATTGTAATGGAACCCTGTGTATAATTTATATATGGTGAATTGTAAGATAATAGTAGACCCTACATGATTCCATCCTGGGTCAGTTACTACGGCGAAGGTTTTGTTTAAGTTGATACGATTTGGGGATTTAATGCCCATAGGATTGGATTGTGTGACCTCTATGTACTTAGGTTCATTTAATGAATACTGTGAATACTATTGGTTTCTTAATTGGTTACTGTAAATGCTATTACATTCTTTTATAAATGCTTCTATAAATGATATTATGGTTGTTTTTATCTATGCAGAGACTTTTGTTTATGGCTTGTGGTTTACATTATGATTTGTTGTTATTGAAGGGTTTGATTGGTTGTTTAAGAAATGGTTGTTATCAGGAATTCTTAGTTAGTGTGGACACTGCTTGTTCCTCTGCAAACTAAATCACAAATACAGAACAAAAAGATGCATCAACATATCCTTCCCTTAAAGAATCAAATTAACTAGCATGAAATACCATATACCTCAACCTTGCATGTCTTTGTCTTTTCTCCAAAATCCCTTCCAATGGTTCAGTACCTGCAAGACAAATCAAAAGACAAGCAAACAAGATGAGAGAATCATGATAAATTGATTATTTATATTAGTGATCAAGGAATCCAATAATATCTAATTAAAACCAATGCACCTAATATAGGAAAGGGGAATGTCTTTGTATTAATTATGGATGAGAAAGAAGTACAACCAAAAATCCTTGAATTCGATGGCTTCAGTATCAACAAGAATGTCTACAATTATTTGATAGTTATGAATACCTCTCCAACCATAAGCTAACTCTACTTTGCCTTTGATTCAGAACTCAAACTAATAGCATAAGGGTGCTTTTTATGGCCTTCTCCACTTTCATCATGAAGGCTTCATTTATAGGCCCAGAACTCAAGAGATGACTTGGAAAATGGATAAGATATGATCCCAATAGGTGAGGGAGGTGAATTCCACCTCTCCCAAGCATATAGGAACCAATTCCAAGGAGGATTCCACATGGAAGCTTCCATAAACTTCTTTTTTTCTCATTTTTTGACTAGGAACGCTCCTAGCAAAACTGTCAAAGGCGTTGATCTAGGGTTTTTGTCAAAGAAAGAGGGAAATGACGCTTATGGGTTCACTATGATAGGCACCACCATATCTTTGTGTAAAAAGAATGAAGGCACCATTCCTTCTAGCTATGAAAAAAAGATGACCAAGATGACTCAAACTAGGCTTGCTGGCAGGTTGAAAGGAAATGTGAAATTCTCATGAAGGCAGATAAGTAATGTGATATTTCTAGGTGCAACAGAATGCCTGCCAAAGTATGAATCTAGAAGGAAGTGATAGGTGAAATAGTTTGCAAGTTTTTTGTCTGATACAGAGGCAAAGAGAGATAAACTCATACAAGACCAGTAACTAAATTTATCCAAACCAATCATAGCTATGAACCAATACACTGCACAGTGCAGATCTATGATGATGACTACATCATGGCTACCAATGATACACTGTAGATCCATGAATAACCACCATAGGAGGTAGGGCATAGATATAGAACATACAAAGTAGATCCATGTCTCGTAACCTCAAATACAGAACACAACCACCAAAGATATAATGTGGATCCGTGTCATGAATCTAAATGACCTCCAAACGCAACCTAAGCATAGGAAATGATGATGAAAAGAATAACTACTTAGGGTTTCATTCCAATATTCAAACGATACGATTCTAACCCTGTGAATATATGTCTTGACGTTGAACATAGAAGAAACCACTTGATTACGAGTCATTAATGTTAGCTGTTAAAAGGTGTGAGGGAAATAAAAATTTATGTCAATGATCCCCAAGGTATCTTAGTACATTCTCTCAAGTGCGAATAAATGTTTTGAGGTTGAACACTTGACGAAATTTTCCAATAAGAGGTCATTGATGAAAACCTACTATTGAAAATGAGAAAACCTGCAATTGAGGCATGCAGGATTCAAGGTACTTTTTAGGTTTCTAGGTCTAACTCCTATATAATTATTTGAAATCAAAAGGAATAGACTTGTCATAGGAGGGCCATGATGATTCCCACATCAGTGACATGAAGCTAGGAACAAAATATGATTTGAAGCAATGGAACTGACTCAGACGTGACTCAATCTTAAGGACATGTGAAGTTACTAACAAGGATAATTTTAGGGGAAAATTTTAGCCCAGTGGGCTATTTTCCCATGTTTTTCTCAAAAAAAAGATTCATCATTTTGCATTTTTTGAAGCCCTATTTCGCCCAATTTTGATGGGGTAAAAATTTTTTCACCCTAAAAATGGCCAAATTATTATATAAATGATATAAAATCCTTGGAGATTAAAATATTTTTTGAAAAATATCGCCAATCATTTTATAGTTGGCATTTTAAGAATTGGAAGTATTCGCCAACATTTATACAATTTTAAATAAGTATGGTTCCTTAAAATCATCCCTGGTTACTGATGAGTTATTTTTCTGGGAGAAACATCCTTTGAACAATTTTGATGGCAACAACACATGAATTGGAAGCATTGAATTGAATGAGAATAGAACTAGGTAAAATGAAAGGAATATGACAAAGCATTATTTGAATTGAATCAAAGGAGCCAGGTGACTCACAAAAGTGGATCGACTCAGAGACAAGCTGAAAACCCAATCGTTGAGATACGAAAATGCAGACAGGTGCCATGTTCAAAGGTGGACTGTAGATTACTACCATAAGAACAAATAAAAACCATTCCCTTTTCCTTTAATTTCCCCACCTCAAAAGGTGAGTTCCTCTTTCCATTTCTACAATTCCAAAGAGGGTATCAAACACTCATTAAATCTCATCAAATGACAAGTCCATTCTCATAATTTTCACAAACCTGAGAAAGTTGGGGTTCGTTCCCAAATAGGGTCTTTCATCGTTTTGTTTTACGAGTCTGATGGAATCAAACTCATTTGTCATTTGCTGCTTAGAGAGTCTGAAATGACTAAGAAGACTGCAAATGTTCCTTTTTCATTAATTAGGCCAGTCGGTCCGAAAAAGAGATAAACTACCCCCAACTAGTTGACCAATCTGATTCTTTTACAAGCATGAACGTAACAAGTTCGCTTGGAAATATTTTTGTGTTTTGAGGAAACTGAAAAGAGCTTAAATATAACTCCTGAACTAGGTTCCTTTTTCATAATCTAGTTTTAACGAGTCTGAAAATTAAAAAAAGTAGACTCGACACCTTTCTATTGGAACTTTAACGAGCATGTAAAAAGTGTAGAACAATGCTTGATAGTTTTTCAGTCTCGCTCTAAGCTCGAAAAAGAAAAAAATAGCTTACATCATAGCCATAACCCAATACTGACCTGAAAAAACTCAAAAAATACCATTAAAAGTCATTTTAACAAAACTATATAAAGTAAAATGAAAAAACCCATTATTAATGAAATAATTCGGATTTCAAAATAAATAAATTATAATGAATTTTGGAAAACTCCAAATATTCTATAAATAGAAAGAGTAGGTAAAATATTATTACCATTGTGATTTTTGGTAGTTGGATTTGATAGCAATAGTTCCCACTTGTGATTTTGCAAGGTTGCTTTACTTCATTGTGCAAGGGTGCTTCACTTCATTGTTCCTCCATTCTTCGTGGAAGAGGTAAGTGTTTTGATCTTTTCCGCTTCCATGGGGAACAAATGTCATTTTATTTATTTTCCATTGTTTAAATTCATGTTCCTAAAATGATTTTTGATTGTTTAAAGCTAAGAATTAAGGTAATTTGTCAATTTGAAATGGTATAATAGGGAAATTGACCATCCCAATAAGGGTTTTGATTTGCTTGGAAAACCAAATTTTTCTCGTCGTAGGGTCTTTGGCCATCAAGCGAAGCACGCAACGACGCTCTTTCAAGATGGGACAGAGGAACCGTAGGCACTATGTTGAGAGCTAACAATCGATCGGCACTCTACGAGCCACATACAACAGTGTTGTAGTGCTCTGTAGGAGAAGGGTAGCAGCATCGCTGCAAGGAAAATGAAAAACAAAAACTCTAATCCACCAAATTTTTTTTTATGTTTTCTTCTCACTTCACAATTTGTCATGTTATATGATTTTCCCACTTTTAGCCACGATATGTTTCATTAGAGGAAATTTGGGGTCTAAAATGGGCCTTATAAGAAAACGTGCCAAAATAAGTTTTTGTGAGTTGGAATTCAAGAACCAATAGAATTTCAATAAAATAAGTCAACCATAAAGGTTGAATTGACATATTTGTCATTAAAAAAAACTACTTTTTTTGTTCATATTTTCGACATATCTCATTGTGTTTTTACTCAAATTTCGAACGGGAGAGCTCGTTGGATGCAGAATTTGATTCCGCATCCAAGGAGTACCCACACTGCATACTTTGNCTTCCTCCAAAATTAATCAATATTATTTTATTATTTTAACTATTATTTTATTATTTTCCTTAGGAGGCCCATTTTAGACCCCAAAATTCCTCTAATGTCTAGTTAAAAAATTTGTGCGTTACAGGTACATCATGGTGATTTGTAAGGAAAGAGAACATGAAGTTTTGGACACCCAAGCTGCTAATGATCCAGCCACTATTGAGGCCATATCGAATTGCGGGCTTCTGAAATACTTTCGGGTGCCCAGTATGAAAGCACATATCCAGTTGTTAGATTAAATCATAGGGATGTGGGATCACGACTAGGAGCATTTTGTGGTGGGAGTCCATATCCTACCCATAGATGTTGAGGATATCTATTTGCTAACCAGTTTGTCCATGAAGGGAAGCCAAGTAGTTATTTATGGGGCATGAGGAGGAGATACCAGCTCCTTGGATGATATTATTGACCAGAATTGTGCACTAGGTACAGAGTCTCAATCCACGAAGCTACGGAAATATTCCATAGTAGATATCCCCTTGAGGACAGTGGTGTATCTTATTGGCAAGGTGGTAGGAAGTAGGTCTTCCCACCTTACTACTAGGTCACATATGCTATATTATTTGTAGTGAATGGAGCCCACTATTTTTAATTAGTGTGAAAGCATGGTGGTTTGTCTAAAGTAATAGTTAAATAAATGAAAGAGATGAACACTAAATAAATTTGGCTATGAAGCAATGATAGTGTATTTTATCTTACAGCGGGTCCCTCACATGAGACCACAGGTGACCATTATCAGGCTTGATCCTGAGGATCCTAAGATGATTGCATGGGTCACATCCATGGCTCACCTTGGTGACCTAGGACCTAAGGTCAATTATGGGTCTAGCTTCTTTTGCTGGTTGAGAAACCAATTACTCATGGTGGAGGATTATGCCTATGAGGGGGCAGACTTCAGAAATGACTCGGAGCTTGTATTACCTGGGGGGGAAGTATGGGATGACTGAGGTAAGAAAAGACATTATGCACTTGTGTTTTTAAATTTTTGTATTTATTTCATTTTTATTTTGTAGTACTAAGGTAAAAAAATGTTTTCATGAAGACATTGGATCTATCTGTCTAGTAGAGATGTTTCCTATTGCTAGGTGAGTGGGAACTAGAGACATGATGCTATATCTCTCTGAAGCTAATGAAGAGCTCAGAGATATCAAGGAGAACCTACAACATTTGACTATGGGTATCCCTGATATGACTACTGACGAGGTATCTAGGTGTTATCAACACCATACTACATGCGTCTTTGGACGGTTCTCTAGGCTACTCGCGTCTTTGGACGGTTCTCTAGGCTACTCCATAGAGTGGCCCAAGCTATCGCATGCTATCATGAGCATCACGAGGATTGGTCTGCTTTTCTATTCAATTTTTGCATTTGTATTACTAAAAGCTTTGAAGCTTCAGATTTTCCCCTATATATGTGTGTATTCTAAAGTTTTTATAGTTTTGAAGTTTGAGGGCACTGAAATCTAGAGATGCTTCAACCAAAATTTTGTATCTCAGTGCTATAGTTTTTATATATGACAAAATTTTATATTTACAGTTGTGTGTGTAGAAAATGTGATGTATGAAATGATCATCTACTTATGAATTTACATGTATTGTTTATGTTTCAAATGGACTTTTAAATATGAGCAATATGCCAATATATGACATAGTTAGCTAGTGAATCTGCCACAGCATTTAAATGTCTCAGAATGTGTTGATATGTAACTTGCTTAAAATAGCTCTCTAACAACCTAACTCTTCAGAAAGTATGAAGAAGTAGAGGATTTTGGATGGTGTAGACCCGATTAAGCTGTTGGACAACTAGTTTGGAGTCTAAGTAAACAGTAATTTCCCTTACATCATTAGCTAGAGCTTCCATCAACAATACCATAATGGCTTGATATTTTTCCAGATTGTTGGTAAAAGGACCTAAAATAATACCCTCTGAACTCACTAGCTCAATCATAGAAGAGTACAGTAGCCAAGCTATTGATGCAAGGTTAAGTGTATATCGATTAGCACCATCGAAAAAACCAATGAAGGAAGTTATTTGTCCATTAGACAAAAGACATCCATAAGTCGGGTTTTATGAAAAAACACATTTTGAATCACACAAAAGACACACTCCTCAAAGCTAAAACACATAGCAAACTATAAACAATATTTACAAAGACCCTATGCTAGATGACCTAGGCATAGTATCTTTTGAGGTAGATCCCATTTCGGGGCTCTCCTAAAGGTATCTCGTTGTAATCAACTAATTCATATGCCCCTATTTCTAAAATGTGATTGAAAATATAGGGCCCATGTCACATATAGTCAAATTTTCATGTCCCCAGCTTGTCATGCTTCTGGTCATAAGTCAAGACCAGGTCTCCTTCATTGAAGGAATGGGGTTGGGCAGTCCTGTCATATTGAACTTTCATTCTTCATTTATGTGCCTCATTAGCTAAGGCATCATCGCATCCAGTCTCATCAAGTTTGTTTAGATACAAGAATATTTCTTCATCTATAGTAGTGTTGGGAGATAGTTCCATGGTAATTTTTAAAGAAGGGATCTCACACTCTATCGGGAGAGTAGCTTCCATCCCGTATACTAATTGGAAAGGTGTAAAATAGTTGGAACTTTCGATAGTTGTCCTGTAGGCCCAGAGTGCAGAGAAAACCTGCAAATGCCAGTTTTACTTAACATGCCCTACGATCTGTTGAAGCATTGTTTTTAATAATTTGTTTATAGCCTCATATTGGCCATTGGCTTGAGGATACTAAGGTGTAAATTTATCATGATGAAGCCCTAATTTTATACTAAGCTCTACCATCATTTTGTTTTGGAAATGTGATCCATGATCAGTCACAATGTCCCTAGGAATCCTTAATCTCACAATGATATGGTTGAATAAGAATAGTGCAGCAGTGTTGGAGTCTTCGACATATGTAGGAATTGCCACATCCCATTTTGTAAAATAGCCCACAACCACAATAATGTAGCCATGGCCCCCAAATGAGGTAGGTCTACATTGCATGAAGTCTATGCCCTATTTTGCAAAGGGGAAAACTACTAGAACGGGATGGAGCAGAGTTGGATGTGTGCATTTCTTGGAAGTAAACATTTGACATTGTGGACATTTCTTGACTATTTCAATGCAATATTTGAAAATAGAAGGCCAGAAATACCTGGCACAAAGGATTTTATGAGAAGTAGCCAACCCAGATAGATGACTGCCACAACCTTGAGCATGATAATCATTTAAAATGATCCTAGGGTTTTCATGTGTAAGGCAACATCATAAAATGAATTCAACACCACATCGGTATAGGTTATCATTCAGGATAAGATAACTTTTGTCCTGATGGCGAACGTGATGACGTTCATCTCGAGAAATAGTAGGATGGTATTGTAAGGTCTGAAGATACAAAATTATATTGCCATACCATGGATCAGTCGTACTAATGAGAAACAATGATTCCTTGAGAAATTAATCAAAGGGCTCTATGTTCTTTGTAGTACTGGGAAGGTCACATATAGGCTCTACAAAAATGAGAGACTTATTAGAACTGCTTTTAGCGAATTCTAACTCAAATTCCTGGAGAATCACAATCCAACGTGAGTATGTGCCCCCAGGAACTTGCCGTGTAAGAGCACCGTACATGGGGTTGGAATCCGCGTAAAGAGTGGTAGTGGAGTGCAAAATATAATGACAAAAATTATACATCGTGATGACCGTTGCCAGAGAAATTTTATCCACATGTGACTATCGAGTTTCGGAGTCCAAAAGACTCTTACTTGCGTAATAAATCACATCTTCCTATTCATTTTCAACTGTTTGAACAAGGACCATGCCTATGGTAGAGAAGGATGCAACCACATACAAGGAATAGTCCATAGCATAATTGGGTGGTTGCAACACTGGTGCATGGGTAAATGCATGTTTAAGATTATCAAACCTGTGTTGCATGAAATCATCCCAGATGAAAGGCCCTATGCTTTTTGAGCAACCTCATGAAACCATGTGTCCTTTATACATAATTGCACATGACATGAGGTAGAAATTTTTCCTTCCCTTGCAAAATTTGGAGTTTAGATATGGTATTGCGGGTAGATAGGGATAAGATAGATTTAATTTTTAAGGGATCTATATGGATTCCATCTTTAGAAACAATAAATCCAAGAAGTCGGCCAGCTTCTACACAAAAAACACATTTATGGGGATTGAGACGAATATTAAAATGATGTCAGTGAAGAAAAACAGCTCTTAGATTATCGACATGGATATCCCACTGCTTGGAATGAGTAGGAATGTCATCAAGATAAGGTTCCACAACATGTTTAACGTCATGAAAAGAATATGACATGGCATGTTGGAATGTCATGCCAGTGTTCTTTGAACCGAAAGGCAGTTTGCGATAAGAAAAAGTCCCCCAAGGGAAAATAAATGCCACATTGTGTTGGTTTGATGGGAGAATCTCAATCTTATTATAGCCAAAGAATCCATTCATAAAGGAAAAAATAATTCTTTCGGTGTAGTTCTTGATTATCTGATCAATATAGGGAGTGGGAAAGTTGTCTTTTGGAGAATCCCAATTTAATTCCCTAAAGTCGATATAAAACCTAATAGTTCCCTATTTGTTGTTCATAGGGACTATGTTGGACACCCATTTAGTGAACGGTACGGGGTAAATGAAACCAACCTTAGGAAGTTTCTCAACTTCTTCTTTAATAACGGCTGCTTTTCTTGAATGGACCTGTCATAGTTTCTAGTGGACTGGCTTGGCATCGGCGTAATATTTTATCTCATGAAAAGTGATAGAGTGATCAATCGCTGGCATTTCTTCATATTTCCATGCGAATACATATCTAAAATCTTTGAAAAGGTTCCTGTATGTTTGAACTTCTTTAGGTGAAGAGTTCTGACCTATGAAAAAGTTCTAAAAAATACTTGGTTTCACTGATATGTCTATAGGCATAGTTGTTGTAATGTCACACAAATTTCCTTCATAATCGACACTATGAGTCAGGATCAAAGATTCAGGGTTGAGGATTACATCATATGAAACCATGGTGGTGAAGTGGTTTTCTACCATATGGCAAGGGGGAAGGAAAGAATATCAGTGATGATAATATTCCCAAGAAATCTCCTCTAATGACATAACTTCCATAATAGATTCGTCTATAGGAAGTGTGTGTGAAATATAATCAAGAGATGGGAGGGGTTTCGAGCCATTATGGCATGTGATAATAGTCTCATGCCAGCAACAAATGGTCATTGATGGTGGAGTCACTGGTTGCTTGGATTGCATTGTAAATTTGTTCAAAAGGGGAAAAGGATGTTGATTCATCAGCAATTGGTTTTCCTTTTTCTACATGAGAGGTAGAAATCATCTTAATAGATGTAGTTTGCAAAGTAGTAGGAGGATCTGATAAGGGAAAGACTCCCATTAATGAAGATCCTTTGAATGTTTTTATATTGTGGGGTATTCAAGAGCATAACACTATTTACATCATTTGTAATGGCACTAGGCATGATGAAATCTAATTGATCAACAGTAACAATCTTTCCTTGGAATGGGAACTGGAAGACCCAAAAAATGGTCAATGCTACAGCTTGCATAGCATAAAAATAGTTACGACCTAGGAGTAAGTTATAATCCAAAGGATCATCGATAAATTCAATGTGAATGGAGACTGACTTGCTCCTCAGTTCAACATGGGTGGCAGGTAGTAATCCATAGGATTGAAAGCCACGACCATCAAAAGCCTTGAGGGTGGTAGGTGAACGATTGATTTTTGGAGAACCAATGGCTCTCCAACAAGATAAAGACATGACTGATGTAGAGGCAGCCTCATCCAAAATGCTACGGTGGATAGTATTTCCAACAATTTTTGTAGCTATCTGGAAAGCTAATTGATGTGAGAGTCTCATCTTGAAATCCTCCTGTTTGAAAGTGATGATATTACTATTTTCAAGATCCATAGCTACGAGGGTAGTAATCAAGTTTTTCTATTGAGTTGGACAGGTTTGAAGTACCTCTAAAACCATGTGGGGTGCTTGAGCCAAATATTCGACAATGTTATAATATTGGGAAGTACAAGCATTAGGCATGGGGGCTTCACTTATTGACCAATATCCTATCACGTTAGTTCATATTGTGGGATTTAAAATTATCAAAAATTGAACCAATATATTGCAGGTATTGGGGGGATGAGGGGTTTAAGGTGGGGGTGGGTAGGGTGGTTTATAAGGATTGAGGTATAAAAATGGGTGGGGAGGAGGTTTTAAGTATTGGGAGGGGGTTTCAACAAAAAGACTTTGGGGAAATATCTCTAGAAATTAAGGGTATTCTTTAATATCCCACGATCACACGTGCTATGTGAGAGGTTCACTAAGTGAAGTCCCCATGGCATTAGGATTGATTATGGAATTACGTAGAGTACCCTTTTGTGGATGGAAATTTGCTTCTAGAATAGGTTTTTCAATGTGAATACCATTATTAGAAGGAGATGTGGAAGTTGAGGGTTTTTTAGATGGAACATCATTAGGTTTATTGTCTTGAGGGGGGTAATAACTTTGTGATATTGTATTCAAGTTATCCATTTCACTAGACATCATTCGAACTTCGTCAGTGGACAAAGACGTTTCATTCAAGGACTTATGATCAATTAACCGATGTTGGGAAGGGAAAGGATCTTTGAGAACTACTGGGGTGGGTGAAATTTTAAAAAACTTACTAACTTCCTCATGACGAGGACATTCTTTTGTAAAATGGTCACCTCCGCAGATTAAACAAGGGTATTTTACCTTTCACTTACCTTTTGAATCAGCATCTGAATTCTGTGTTTTATTTCCTTCCTATTGGTTATCAAGTTTTTTATATTTATTTTTCCTTTCTTCTTTGCACCTAAATATTCAGTTGATTTGATTGCATTTACTTCAGTGGAAGCAATAAGAGAGGGTACAATTTTGGCAGATATTGCTAGTTGATTGGACAGAGTAGCGGTCTGAGTTTGCTCTTAGAGTATTTTTCCGTCGTTTGTGTTTGAACTGAACCAAGTATGCCATCGGCAGGTGGCTCAGATACGGGTCTTGATGGATCTGTTGTAGGTATGGGAGCATGGAGAATCAGATTATACAAAGTACCTGACTAGGAATAGACCAAGTCTAGGTACTGAGTGCGGTGAATAGCTTTCTTCTTAATAACAATGCCTCCCATCAGAACATCTCTAGCAATAGGTGGAAGTAAAGACTTTGTAAATGAATTAGCAAGCCACTGATCAGGAATAAGGGCCTTATTTAACCTTCGTCTTCTTTTCCATTCATGGATATGATCGGAGATGTGATTTGATGTGGTTTTCCAAAGCAAGGTCAAAAGGTTTGTACCTAATTCATATTAGATTGGAAATTGAAAGTGTGTTGAAAATGCCATTTCTAAGGCATTGAAGTCCCAAAAAGAGTGTTGTGGTAACTAGATGTACCACTTTGCGGCAATACAAGTGAGGGTTCTTTGAAAAATCCGTAGATGGATTGATCCGTCCATTAAAGAATTGGATGAACATCATAAGTGAAATGTCATCACATGGTTTTTTGGATATTCATCAGCTTTACCATCAAACTTGGGTATATCAGATGGAAGCTTTACAGGAATGGCAGGCCAAGAGGGGCCATGATGCATAGGATCATTTATCAATATTGACAAGTTTGGAAGATCTAAAGTAGCTAGAAATGGAAGTTGTTGATTTGGTTGCAGATACTGGTAGTACTGGTATGGAATTTGATAACCATTAGGACCATATGTAGATTCATAGATGGGTATGGATGATGCCCCCAAATATTGCTGAAAAGGTTGTTGATTTCTATAATTTCCATGGGGAGGTCAGCCACCCAAGGGAGGGAGCCCTCCAGAGGGTGGTGGTCGTCCAGATGGTGGTCGTGGTGGTTTTTCGAGCAGTGGTTGTGTTGGTCCTCAATGCAATGGTCCACCACATCTAGGTGGGGGTTTTGGGCATCTATATGGTGGTCCTCTAGATGGTTCATCGGGTCCTACAGGATCGCTAGGACCTCTAGGTCCTCCAGTTCCTCTAGGTCCTTGAGGTGGTCCTCGAGGTGGTGGTCCACCAAATCCCTCGACAATATTTACCTAAGTTCCTCCATATGAAGGGACATTGGACCAATTTGGTTGTCCTCAAGGTACAAAAGCATTCCTCGGGTATGGAATTCTAGGATAAATAGCCGCTAGTGGTGGTTTTTGGCAAACTTGATTATCCATGGGTGGCTGAGTTCCTGGATAAGTATATTGCCAAGAAGCTGGATTATTGACAGGTTTCACCTATAAGGATTTGCCTGAACTATATGGGGGGTTAACAAACTTGGTATTGGTAGGAGGAATAACTACTGCCAGTTGTGCTACAACTGAAATCTGTCTAGAACCAGCAATAATTCCACTAACAAATGACGCAACTCACGCTGGGGGTTGCCCCCTAGTGTTAGAATTTGCTGACATTACTTGATTTGTGGATTTTCCCCCAACCATGACTCGTATAAAATGCCTAGTAATGGGGCAAGGATGTGAAACTATAGGATTGTCATTTGGGCTTGGATTACCTTGAAATCGAATTTCTTCAATAGGACCTAACACTTGAGCCAGTGAATGACATCCATCAGGCCATGGGTCTGATAAATAGGGTAAACAAGACAAAATCGTTTCATGAGGAGACAGAGGTGGAGGAATTATTCTTTCTACTCTCTTTGAAAAGTTACGAGCTCATTCGAGAGATGCATTAATTTTTCTATGTTCCTCTTCTCCTAAAGGAGGGTTCCCTGATGAAGGTCTAATAAACCCAAATTCAGAAATGGATTGGCCCATATAAGTCCTCCAAAAAGGAGCATCCGATCCGTAATATGGTGGAGTAGGACTATTGATATGGCCTTCGAATGGTGAATACACAAAATCATGGGCTGTAGGAGGTAGTTGAACCAAATTATTTGTATCAACAATGAGATATTATTTGGTTTCACTAGCTAAGGAAGTTCCTATGGGAATATTAGCAGAAGCTAGATGTTCCATGTTTACCCCTTCTTGTCCCTCCATGGTAGGAGGAGAGTCATGAGGTAAGCCCTGCAGTCTATGACACTGACATATCATCGTGAGTTTCTCAGCCATGGTGGTGGCTAAAGTTATATAATCTAGGTCAAAAAGGTGAAAATCACACAACCAAACCTACGTAGAGCTAAAGGTCACAAGCAGACTTAAGTGATAGGATGGGTTCATAAAAGCTGGTCTCTCACCAGTATTGTCAAGTAGGTTCAATGCACAATATACCATAGGGGTACATGCGTAGTAATCTCCTCGAATTATGTTTTCAGTGTATTTCTCCACACAATACGACCAAATGGTTTTTATCAGATGGACAAGGTATCCTAGTGGAGTCTCCTGATATACGCAACCTAGGTGGGAGCTCAAATCGGTAGTACTGTTGTCTAATCCACAACCGTTTACAAGGGGCCTTCCGATATAGAATCAAGTACATGAAGTACCTTTCTATATACATCAATGGTACATGAAAGGCATTTTGATATACCAACGGTACCTGGAAGAACCACGCGAGTACCAAGTTGTAGTGTGGAAAAATAATGACAACTCCTACATTTTACGTTGCCCGAACATGTCACTAACCTATCACTCAAATTTATATACAATTTTAGACGTGAAGCTACCATTAATTTTATCTGGATGATTAGGGGAATGTTTGTGAGGTGTTGTCTCCAATAATGCAAATTAATCTAAATGTAAATGCACTTTTTGACTTCGATGAGAACTAACTAGGATAAGGAAGAAAAAATTTTGTTTTCTTTTCAACAATATACCAAAAGAAATTTGTTTTTAACAATCAAAACAAGATCCAATAAAGAATGCAAAGAAATTTTTGTCAAACACAAAAAAATCTTTCAAGTAAGCACCCTAAAGTTTCTGAAAATGCAAGAAAGAAAACTAAGCCTCTAACATGGATGAAAAACTAACTTTTGCTACAATGTCAAAAAGACCTATTTTTCTGAATTACAGATGCAATTAGAAATGAAAATTTTCACAAGAATAAACAAGAGGAAAATAATATCATTCTTTTTTTATTTTTCTAGAAAATATGAGGCACACAAAGCAATTTTTCTTTAAAAAGAAACTAATCTTCTAGGAAGAGGATATATAATTTATTTTCAAAAGAATTTTTTTTAGATACTTTACTAAAAAAAAAAATTGAACTATGTGTCCTCTTTCATTTAAAAAAATGAAGAAGATAAATTTTTTGGATCTGAGCTCAAACAGAGAATCAGACTCACAAAAACCAGCAATCTCACACAGCAAACACACAAGAAAAAATCTTCAGAGAATAGGATAGTTTGAAAATTTGAACAAAACATTTATTAAACATGCAGTTTTTAGGGCTTACCTTAGCGTGTTGAGGAGCACTGAACTAGGGCATTGTAGGCTGAAACAACGCTTCTATCCTTCTGCACATAGGTTCCATCAGTGCTCTGTCAGTTGAGGAAGATGGTGTTGTCGACGCTCTTAACAAAGAGAGGAAAAGCAACCTGGGAGGGATCAGCACTCTGTCAGCAAAAGAGAAAGGCGCTGCTTGAACAATAGAATGAAAAAATAAAAGGCATGTATGAGAAACCAGAAAATACTGAATTGGACTGAACTAGGTAAAAACTACTCAGAAAAGAGCCAAAAATCAGAAACATAATATAGATGGCTTAGCTTGTTAAGTGAAATAACTAAAAGGAGAGAGAACAACCTTCATAGATGGAATGGTTACCGAAGTTTGTAGATCTGACTAGATCTTTCCTAGATCTAACCGGATTAAGCCTCACTAGTGGAGTCGCCAATTTTGTTGTCAGAAATTCTCAGTGAGTGCAGAAACTTCTTATTCCTCTGCAATGTGTATCTCAAATATAGAACACAAATACACATCAACATATCCTTCCCTTAAACAATCAAATTAACTATCATGAAATACAATATACCTCAGCCTTGGATGTCTTTGTCTTTTCTCCAAAATCCCTTCTAATGGTTCAGTACCTGCAAGACAAATCAAAAGACAAGAAAACAAGATGAGAGCATCATCATAAATTGATTATTCATATTAGTGATCAAGGAATCCAATAATATATGATTAAAATCAATGCATCAAATATAGGAAAGCGGAATGTCTTTGTATTAATTATGGATGAGAAAGAAGTACAACTAAAAAGCCTTGACGTCGATGGCTTCAGTCTCAAGAAGAATGTATAAAATCCTCTGATAGCTATGAAGACCTATCCAACCATAAGCTAACTCTACTTTGTCTCTTATTCAGACTTCAAACTAACAGCATAAGGGTGCTTTTTCTAGCCTCCTCCACTTTCAGCATGAAGGTTTCATTTATAGGCCTAGAACTAAAAGAGATGATTTGGAAAATGGATAATATATGATCCCAATAGGTGAGGGAGGTGAATGCCACCTCT
>LPNX010715209.1:7743-46627 GCA_001517045.1 Pseudotsuga menziesii | reverse complement strand
TGATACATCAAAGGATAAAATGTGGTCCAAAGGGGCTAATGAGTCTGCAGCGGGACAGGGGAAGGCCATACAAAGTGTGATTCACCTAGTGGGGTGAAAATCTCTATAACACTCCCAAGTATATAGGAACAAATTCCATGGAGGATTCCACATGGAAGCTTCCATAAACTTCCTTTTTCTCATTTTCTGACCACCGATGCTCCTAGCAAAATTGACAAAGGCACCGATCTAGGGTTTTTGTCAAAGAAAGAGCGAAACGACGCTTATGGGTTCACTATGACAGGTGCCGCTGGAACTTTGTGTAAAAATAATGAAGGCACCATCCCTTCTAGATATGAGAAAAAGATGACTAAGGTGACTCAAACTAGGCTTGTTGGGAGGTTCAAAGGAAATGTGAAATTCTCATGAAGGCAGATCAGCAATGTGAGATTTCTAGATGCAACAATGGTTATTTATGTGTATAATTTGTATAATTTATTAAGATATCCTGGACCATTAGATGGTATGGATACTTAGACACTTGATTGGATTTATGATGATATTTGATTAATGCAGAATTGTTTAATTATTTATTCAAGTTCTTAGTAGGTTTATAATGATGCAAACCCTGTGAGGTCTTCACTAGTTCTTAACGTAGATTTAATAATTTGATTTTATGATTATTCTTAGATTTTTTTATAGTGTTTCTAAATTAGAATTTCATTTATGTTTTATACCTGATAATATATATAATATATTTGTTACGTTCTATTTATTACATTTAATTAGTGGTATTTTATATTTAGGTTTTATTTGAAACTTAGATCTGAGGTAGTCTTTTATTTATAACATGGCTCTGTTGACAATATGAAATCTATCAGTAGAGTACATAGGTAAATGAACAACTATGTATTTATTTAGAAATAATTCCTAGGTTGAAGGATAACAAGGTTCAAGTAGTAAAAGATAATACACAAGTAAAACCAAAAGTACAAAACCCTTGATAAATCATTAAACATGAACTAAATTATAGCCTAGGGTTTATAATGAAAAATGTAAACCCTAAAAGAATTTGATAGGAAAACAAAGTACATGGTGTTAAATAGTATCATATAAATTCTTGCATAATCTAACCATCTCTTATTTTAGGAAATGAAATAGGAAGTCAAGAATCCTCGTACTTTTAAATTGAAGCTCTTCTAATGGCTTACGCATGCACACTCAATCACTTGGGAACTAGGAACATTAACATTTCATAGGAAGATATGACCTCTATATAGATGACTAAATCACTTGGGAACTAGCACGTTCCACCCAACCATGACTCGGAACCATTCCTAGTTTCAATCTGGATCCCCCTAAGCTGGTTCCAACATGCAAGTAGCTTAGAGCTCCCAAGATAAGGATTCCCTAATTGGTATATCAGGTTTGGATCATTTCTCCTTTTTCCTCTTAGGAAAATATTCTCCAAGATCTCTCTTGAGAATAATCAGGGAGAATAATGACTCCAAAAATATGGAAGAGATCCCCAAGCATCTCCTTCACTTGGGACTTTAGAGACAAAAGTTTTAGTCAAAGAGGCAGTTAAATCAAGAATCAATTCATTTCTTGATTTAACCCTTTTTATTTAATTTGGTACTTTTAATATTTCAACTTAGGAACATTTAACTAGTTCGTAATTGGACTTTTATAGGTATTATACTATTTAATTTTTATCTTATTAATAATAGTAATAGATGGAACTTTTCCTTCTTTCTTACATTATTAATATTATTACTGTGTGTACTCTTTATACATACTCTGTATAAAATATATAACAATATATTATTTGGTAACATTTGTCTTAGGGTATCACATATTGTGATCCTTAGACTTACGAAACTTTCTTTATTAAGGTCTGTTGTCCACTGATTGCACACCAGCAGCAAAAATCTTCTGAAAGTTGTCTCCTCACTTGAGAAAGTGGGAGAGGTGTGACCTTGCCAGAAAAGCACATAGCTAGGTACTGTCACCTACTCCTAGATCTTATGTTTATGCTAACTCCTAATGAAGCCAAGGGGGGTAGTCCCTAATCAACATAGAAGATTACTCAATTATAACGAAGGACTAGTGCCTTATGGAGTCAAATAAATGCATGAAGCAAAGTCTAGGAATTAAGCTAGTGAATATTAGGTTTTGCAAGTGATCTTCATATATTTTAATAATTTTAAAAATGCTCTTGATTAGGGTGTCAATGAAGCTTTTTCAAAGACGGGAGACTCTTCTAAGTTTCCTCCGTTTAAGACATGTCGGGCTCACCCAGTTTCCCAGGCTGATATTGTCAAGTGATCAGCTAGCCAGGAATCTAAGAGAGCGGGAGGTTTGGATGCCTCTAATAGGAAGTACTTTGGAAGGATCCCTACAATTTTGGTTTGTTGGCTAAGGGTGTTTAAGGATTATTAAATTACTCATGTAGGGTTTAAAGATCCAATGTCGTTTATGGGTATTTCGATCTAGGATCGGCCAGAGCATACTCCGGAAAGGAGGGAAGGGATTTAATTAATTAAAGGGGTATGTGTGTTGAATATTTTATTAAAACAATTAATTAGACTCTTCGATAGATAGCGCTCTTGACCCCATCTTATGACAGTGGTTCAAGAGACTTAGCTAATCTATATGCAGCTAATGCAGGTATTGTGCAAACCTAGGATGCTCTTTGATAGAGAGTGCTCTTGACTTTTGTTTTTTCAATTTCAAGAGTCTTAAATAATTAATAGATTAAACAAGAACAACAATTAAGATGAAAGTGGTTGGTTAAACTCTCCAATAGAGAGGACTCTTGATCCACCTGACAGTGAGATTCAAGAGATTTTGGTTCTTTTTATGATTTGACAATTATATAGCAAGATACCAAAATGCAATAATAGATCTAGAAATTAGTGTTTATGCTTAAGGAAAACTAGTATTTAGCAAAAAATGGAAACTAAGACTAAGAAAAGAACTAAGCTAATTGCTTAAAGGAAACTACGCTAAAAAATCATGAAAAATGACACAACACCCTTCCCCCAAATAGGGGAACTATAAAAGAAAGGAGACTTGCTCCCAGTAGCCCTTTTTATTAGTTTTTTACAATGATGACGTGTTCTTTGCTTCTTGGAAGAACAGGTAATAAGGGGATTGACAGAAGAGGGAGAGAGTCTTTTTGTTCTTTTGCACTCCTTGCTTGCTTTTGGCCTTTGGGCTCTCCTTCACCTGCCTGAAACTAACAGATCTAGACATACACTTGTTATAGGATTAGTTGATAAAAATAACTTGAAAATAATCCTACAAACTAGAGAAAAACAACTACCCAAACTTACCGAAAAGAGGGGAGAGAAGAGGAAAGAGAAAGGCAAGGCAAGAGAGGGGCAAAGGGAGTGAAAATATGACAAAAGGAAAGTCAAAGAAGGCCGGAAACTAAGGGATAAAGAGGGATGCAAATCACAGAAATAAGGCTGCAAATGAGGAAGAAAAATGTTGCAAATGAGGAAGAAAAAGGATGAAAGTAGAACGCAAAAGATAGCCACAAAAGAGGACGAAAAGGGGCTGCAAAAACTGAAGAAAGAAGGAAAAAGAGGGTTGTCCAAAAGGTACAAAAGTGAGGAAAAGTGGACAGCGAAGGATAAGAAAGTATGGCTGAAATAAAAAGGCCAAAAGGGCTGCAAATAAAAATCCCTAAAAGGCTGAAAGTACAGCCCAAAGATGGCCCAAAAAGAGGATGGAAAGGGGCTGCAAAAGGTGGAAAAAGGAGGCAAAAGAGGGCTGTCCAAAAGGGTGAAAAGTGGGGAAAATTGGACAGTGAACTGAGGGAAGGAATGGCTGCAAAACGAAGGCCTAAAAGGCTGCAAAAAGTAAACAGGGCAGCCAGCTGGGGCAAAGGCTAAGTGAATGAATGTTCACTTTAGCCAAAACGTGTCCTAATCCCAAGAAAATAAATATTTTATAAGAATTTGAGAGATGAACAATATGAAAGAAACAATAAAACATTTGGTACTTTGGTGGGGTTTGGATTCTTTTGGATATTTGAAAATTTGGAAGTTTCCTTGGCTTCGAGAAGAGAGGACGCACCTGAGCTCAAACTCCTACTCACTTCAATGAGATGACCTGCACAATTTCAAATCAATACTTGCAAACAATGGATTAGATCATGTATGTTTGGTAAATAAAAATGTAAAGAGCTTGTCATACAACTGAATAATCGATGCTACTTTAATTCATAAAAACAAAACCATAAAAGATCAAATTGTAACATCAAATGATCAATCTTACGTGCTTATAGAAGCCTTCTAAAGCATGATCTATTATCCAATCCTAAGCAATAAAAGACAAAAATTGAAACATTTCACCTCGTTCGCCAATTGTTCATCCACATTCACACACCATGTATGCCTCCAAAGACTTAAAATTTATTATACGGTTGCAAAAGGAAGAAGCATTACAGTAATTCACCAAAGGTTCTTTGCATAAATATCCATTCTCAATAGAGTTGAAAGAGCCTCTATTTAACAAATAAGTGAGCGCTAAAACCCTAAAACCAAAAAAACAACCTTGCTGCATGGGAAAGCTTCCTGCTAGGTCTGGAAACCTACTTTGTTAGGCCTGGGAAGCCTACTAATGGTGTAAGCTTCAGTATTCACCTCGATCAAATCACCAGACCAATGAAAGCTCTCCATCTCATCTTTAGCTAGAGATGACATGTCTGATAACTGATAATAAATTAATTGCTCTATTAATGATGACTAAAGCTAAGTTATGATAACTCCAATCATCATAAGTGTTCCATGAGATGTCATTTAGCCTTTTATTTTACTGAATTTGGATTAATTTGGAGAGTTTTAGTTTTCTCCAAAATAATCATTTTTTTAAATAAAAATCATTTGTTTACTCAAAATCATTTTTTTACTCAAAACTGACTTTTTTGAATAAAAAGGCATTATGTGTCTGATTGTTGATCTAAAAGTTGGTTCTGGCTGGCTGGCTGATCAAGAATTATCTTTTGCTTAAGGTTAGAGCCATCAATCACTGAATTCGGAGTCCATATCATGAATGGGTTTTTTCCATTTAATTTATGGAAAAATTAACCCAAAAAACTTAGGAAAACTAATTAAAAATTAAAAAATTAAAAAATAATTTTTCACTATTCAAATTTTTTTTATTTGTCCAGATGACTTAGGACATGACCATGATCTATCTAAATAATATCTAGTAGGCTTATAACACTTAGTTGGGCTCTAATAACCCCCCAAGGCCAAGAATTTAACATCGGGCATTCCAGCTTTGGAGGAACCAGGAGAAAACCTCATCAATTATACTCGGCTGAAGGCAAAGCATAATTGTTAGGGGCAAAAAACTCTCTGGAATACCCTATTTGATAGTCTATGTCTCAGGAGACCAGACCACTCAAAAATATCCTACTAGCACATTTTATTACAAACTCCGTGAGGCCATGGTCAAGATTATTCAAATAAAAAAGTGACTAGCCAATATTGGCTAGACAAGCAAATGGATCAATTGATACACTGGAATCAGACTTTGAACAAGTATTTCAACTGGTGGCTCCTCAGGTCACCAAACTATGTTACAAAAAAGTGGATAACATCTAGCTCCAACTGTGGGATGTGTGCTCAATCTAGTCTCTTATGCAAGGACAGCATACGAGAACTCCAGAATCTCTAGTTTCCATATCCTGTAAAAACATCTCAACTTGACAAGAAAACCTTAGTAGCACAAGTTTCATGAAGAAGAGCCAATGATCCAAAAGTTTCTTTATTCAAAGAAAAAACTTCACTGAAAAATTTATTTATGTTTAAGTACATAAAGAAAAATGCTAAAGTAAATGCTCACTTTAAGGAGCCTATTTTCCTACACTAAGCATGATACACAAAAGGTTAGGTGTAATCATAGGTCCAGTGTAGACACCTAAGCATTTTATTAATGTAAAAAATTTTTGCCTTGTCTTTGGTTACCAGCCAAAGTAAGGACACAATTTCCAAAAAAATTCAAACCTGCGTGATGATCCAGAATGGGCGGGCTAGATGGGGAATCATAGGCATGAATAATGTCATCAAACTTCCTCCCAAACTGGTAGGTGCTCGCACAAGCTGCTTCTATCCATGATGGATAATGCCGATATACAAATCGGGATGTTGCGATAGGTCGACTACTCCATCATGCATATCTTCAAGGCTTATCAAATAATAACTCCTTGTATAAGCCCCAAGTTGCTCCAAAACATAAGGAACATATATATGTGAAGACGATGGTCGAGAAAAAACTTCAACTAGTTGCATCCCATCTGATTCTTCACTGCACTAGTTTTTCGAATCCTTATTATCAATTCTTAGATACAATTCTGACTAATCATATGAAAGCTCTGATTTCTCTTCCTTATAAGTTTCATAAGTCTTAGAATAACAACTCCCCTTGATAGACATATCATAGATGAGATTCTCAAAAATATTTTCAAAGGTATCATAGGTTGGATTTTCAATAAAAGTCCAATAGTCATCATCACCATGTATGTTGGATATGAGAGATGTCTCATCACTAGTATCAAGTCCCTATCTACGCTTCTCATTTTTCTCAAAACAATCTTCTTCAAAAATTTGGGTTTCAAAGATATCACGGGGACCCAACTTTCCGAATATTTGTCATTCGGTGGAGTGTATAGAGGAATATCATCACATGAGACTTATAAGATTTGATTTTTAATTAAAGTCTCAAAGTTATCATCCATCTCAGACGTAAGGGATTCTTCTTCACTTATATCACATCCTTGGCTATATCCCTCCTCATGATCATAGTCGTCCTCTTTAGAAAAAAGGTCACAAGGTAGTAAACCTTCCAAACTATCATCATTATGCTCATTAGTAGGATTAGTGCTAATTTTTTTAGTGAGATCATCCAATTGCTAACTATAATATTCAACTTGACCCCAGGTTTCTATGGTGAGAGGATGGAGCTGTCCAACTGTGTTAATGTATTCAGTCTCTCTTGAATATTATTTTGTCTCTCTACAACTTTCTTCAGAAATATCATGCATGTCATCTACACAGTTTATGTACTTAGGCTTGCTTGATGATTCTTTAGGACCACAACCCTCCGAAAAACCATGCTCCTGAACATAGCATGCATAATAACAAGAAGTTTCTTCATGAAGGTCTTTACATGCCCTGCAAAATGGCTTATACTGCTCAACCATGTTAGTAGCCTCTAGCTCATGGGGAGGCCTCTGCTCATGGTTGGGAGGATTTCTTTGCTAAGTTGGCTTGGCAGGAAAGGTTCTACGAGTGGAGTGAGTTTGAGTTCTTTCCATTGTGATCACCCTATTTTGAATTTCTTTTAATTGTGCTAAGTGTTTCTGCTCTGCCTCCTCCATATTTTTCTTCATCTCCCTCTTCATCTCAATCATTTTTTTTCATAGGCATCCTTCATAGCTGATAAAGGATGCTTTTCTTTCGGTTCACTGATTTTTAATGGATTTGATGACCTTGAGTAACCAGGGAGGTTAGACTCACTAGATGATTGCATGTTTATATCAATTTTGATTGCCATCTCCTAAGCCTGGAGCAAGTTAGTAGGCTCCTTGTCTCTGATCTAGTACTACATTTTGCCACTAAGTGCCTTAATGTAATATACCAAGATGGTTGGTTTAGTTGGGGCATACTCAGTAGGGATGGCAATTGATAATTCCGTGAACCTAGTATTTAACTCGTCCATTGTTTCTATGTCTTTCTTCTTTATGTTGGTAAAAGACGCAAGTTGATGCCGAGGTTCTTTTTTTACACCAAACTTGTTGGTGAAAGAAGTTTTGAAAGCTGCTAGACTATTAAAGGAATTTTCTAGTAAATTTCTATACTAGTCGCCCGCCTTTCCATCCAGAGATAGAGCAAATAACTTCATATACACGTCATTGTGTTGGCTAACTGGATCATTGACATAAGCATTTATACACCTGGGAAAGTTCCTGAGGTGCATGGCAGAGGTAATGGCATCAATGCCTGTATACATCAAGAGCTTCTCGATAGCTTTCTCTGGAAGACGGTGGGGTTGACCTGCTATCTAAGAAAAGTCAAGCTGAGTAAAATACTTGCCCATTATGTCAAAAAAAGTGGTATTAGTGTTTTCAGCAAATAAAATGTGGATGTCTGAAATAGACTCAGATCCAAGTTCTGTAAGGATCCTGCGAGAAGACAGTTTGTTTAATCTCCTCCTTAAGACCTTTTTGGGGTCAAGGATGAAATCGACCAAACCTATAGAGTTTCTTCTAGTAGAATACCTTGAGGTTTTAACTAAAAGTGGAGTCGCTAGGTGGACTTAAGTCTAATTTCAGAGAGTGATTGGACTAAAAATCTACCAAAAAGGGAAAAAAGGTAAAAACTAAAAGAAACAAAGGTCATCCAGGAACAAAAATATTTGTCCTCGGTAGCGGCGCCAAAACATGTTGTCCGCCGATTGCACACTAGCAGCATAAATATTCTGAAAGTTGTCTCCTCACTTGAGAAAGTGGGAGAGGTGTGACCTTGGGGGCAAGCACAAAGCTAGGTACTATCAGCTACTCCTTGCTCCTCCATTTAGGCTAACTCCTAATGAAGCCAAGGGGGGTAGTCCCTAACAAAGAGTTTTCTATTGCTCAATGTTTAAGTTAAGTTATAATATGTTTTGGATGTGGATGGGTGTTTGTTTAGGAGTTAATTGTGATTAGAAATGATTAAGTTTATGAACGTGACACATAAATCAGAGCAGCCCACGTTGCTAGCAAGAGACTGAAAGATAAGAAAATATTCTAGACTTGTAACTTAAGCATTCAGATATAATTAGCAAAATAAACCATAGACAGTTGATCAAGATAGAAGATTACTCAATTATAACGAAGGACCAGTGCCTTATGGAGTCAAATAAATGCACGAAGTAAACTCTAGGAATTAAGCTAATGAATATTAGGTTTTGCAAGTGCTCTTGGTAGATTTTAAAATTTTAAAAAATTCTCTTGATTAGGGTGTCAAGGAAGGTTTTCCAAATTTGGGAGACTCTTCTAATTTTCCTCAATTTAAGACATGCCGGGCCCACCCAGTATCCCAGGATGATATTGTCAAGTGGCTAGCTAGCCGGGAATCTAAGACAGCGGGAGGTGCAGGCGCCTCTAATAGGAAGTACTCTAGGAGGATCCCTACAATTCCAGTGCGTTGGTTAAGGGTGTTGAAGGATTATTAAATTACTCTTGTAGGGTTTAAAGATTCAATGCCGTTTCTGGGTATTCCAATCTAGGATCGGTCAAAGCATACTCCGGAACGGAGGGAAGGGAGTTAATTAATTAAAGGAGTACATGTGTTGAAGATGTTCTTAAAACAATTAATTAGACTCTCCAATAGAGAGCGCTCTTGACCCCATATTATGACAGTGGTTCAAGAGACTTAGCTAATCTAGATGCATCTAATGCAGGGATTGTGCAAACCTAGGATGCTCTCTGATAGAGAGTGCTCTTGAATTGTATTTTTGTAATTTCAAGAGTCTTAAATAATTAATTGATTAAACAAGCACAACAATTAAGATAAAAGTGGTTGGTTGAACTCTCCGACAGAGAGCACTCTTGATCCACCTTATGGTGATATTCAAGATATTTTGGTTCTTTTTATGATTTGACAATTATATAACAAGATACCAAAATGCAATAATAGATCTAGAAATTAGTGTTTATGCTGAAGGACAACTAGTAATTAGAAAAAAATGAAAAATAAGACTAAGCAAAGAACTAAGCTAATCGATTAAAGGAAACTACACTAAAAAATCGTGAAAAATGACACAACACCCTTCCCCTAAATAGGGGAAGTATAAAAGAAAGGAGACTTGCTCCCAGTAGCCCTTTTTATTATTTTTTTTCAATTGTGATGTGTTCTTTGCTTCTTGGAAGAACAGGTAAATAAGGGGATTGAGAGAAGAGGGAGAGAGTCTTTTTGTTCTTTTGCACTCCTTGCTTTCTTGTGGCCTTTGGGCTCTCCTTCACCTGCTTGAAAATACGAGTTCTAGACATACACTTGCTATAGGATTAGTTGACAAAAATAACTTGAAAATAAACCTACAAACTAGATAAAAGAAACTACCAAAACTTACCGAAAAGAGGGGAGAGAAGAGGAAAGAGAAAGGCAAGGCAAGAGAGGGGGAAAGGGACTGAAAAGAGGACAAAAAAGAAAGTCAAAGAAGGATGGAAAATAAGGGACAAAGAGGGCTGCAAATCAAATAAATAAGGTTGCAAATGACGAAGAAAAAGGCTGAAAGTACAGCCTGAAAGATGGCCACAAAAGAGGACGGAAAGGGGCTTAAAAAAGTGAAGAAAGAGGGCAAAAGAGGGATGTCCAAAAGGTACAAAAGTGAGGAAAAGTTGACAGTGAAGGATAGGAAAGTATGGCTGCAATAAAAAGGACAAAAAGGATGCAAATAAAAAGTCCTAAAAGGCTGAAAGTATAGCCCAAACGATGTCCCAAAAAGAGGATGGAAAGGGGCTTCAAAAGGTGGAAAAAGGAGGCAAAAGAGGGTTCTCCAAAAGGGTGAAAAGTGGGTAAAAGTGGACAGTGAACTAAGGGAAGGAATGGCTGGAAAAAGAAGGACTAAAAGGCTGAAAAAAGTAAACAGGGCAGCCAACCAGGGAAAAAGCTAAGTAAATGAATGTTCACTTTAGCCAAAACGTGCCCTAATCCCAAGAAAATAAAGATTTTATAGGAATTTGAGAGATGAACAATATGAAAGACACACTCAAACCTGTGGTACTTTGATGGGGTTTGGATTCTTTTGGATCTATGAAAATTTGAAAGTTTCCTTGTCTTCGAGAGGAGAGGATGCACCTGAGCTCAAACTCCTACTCACTTTAATGAGAAGACTTGCACAATTTCAACTCAATACTTGCAAACAATGGATTAGATCATGTATGTTTGGTAAATAAAAATGTAAAGAGCATGTCATACAACTAAATAATCGATACTACTTTAATTCATAGAAACAAAACCATAAAAGATCATTATAACATCAAATGATCAATCTTACGTGCTTATAGAAGCCTTCTAATGCATGA
Organism: Pseudotsuga menziesii; assembly: GCA_001517045.1. Taxonomy (NCBI): domain Eukaryota; kingdom Viridiplantae; phylum Streptophyta; class Pinopsida; order Pinales; family Pinaceae; genus Pseudotsuga; species Pseudotsuga menziesii. Next base: position 35,565 of record LPNX010715209.1, on the reverse strand, counting down.
GCTATTATCCAATCCTAAGCAATAAAAGACAAACATTGAAACATTTCACCTCATTCACCAATTGTTCATCCACATTCACACACCATGTATGCCTCCAAAGCCTTAAAATTTATTATACGGTTGCAAAATCAACAAGAATTATAGTAATTCACCAGAGGTTCTTTGCATAAAAATCCATTCTCAATAGAGCTGAAAGAGCCTCTATTTAACAAATAAGAGAGCGCTAAAACCCTAAAACCAAAAGACCAACCCTGCTACATGGGAAAGCTGCCTGTTAGGTCTGGAAACCTACTTTGTTAGTCCTGCGAAGCCTACTGATGGTGTAAGCTTCAGTCTTCACCTCGATCAAATCACCGGACCAATGAGATCTCTCCATCTCATCTTTAGCTAGAGATGACATGTCTGATAACTGATAATAAATTAATTGCTCTCTTAATGATGACTAAAGCTGAGTTATGATAACTCCAATCATCATAAGTGTTCCATGAGATGTCATTTAGCCTTTTATTTTACTAAATTTGGATAAATTTGGAGAGTTTTAGTTTTCTCCAAAATAATCATTTTTTCAATAAAAAACATTTTTTTACTCAAAATCATTTTTTTACTCAAAACTCACTTTTTTGAGTAAAAAGGCATTATGTGTCCGATTGCTGATCCAAAAGTTGGTTCTGACTGGCTGGCTGATCAAGAATGATTTTTCTCTTAAGGTTAGAGCCATCAATCATTGAATTCGGATTCCATATCACGAATGGGTTTTTTCCATTTAATTTACGAAAAAATTAACCCAAAAAACTTAGGAAAAGTAATTGAAAATTAAAAAATTAAAAAATAATTTTTCACTATTCGAAAAAGTTTTTTTCGAATTTTTTTTATGTGTCCAGATGACTTAGGACATGAACATGATCTATATAAATAATGTCTAGTAGGCTTATAACACTCATTTGGGCTCTAATAACCCCCCAAGGCCCATAATTCAACATCAGGCATTCCATCTTTGGAGGAAGCAGGAGAAAACCTCGGCAATTATACTCGGTTGAAGGAAAAGCATAATTGTTAGGGGCAAAAAACTCCCTAGAATACCCTATTTGAGATTCTACGTCTCAGGAGACCGAACCACTCAACAATATCCTACTAGCACATTTTATTACAGACCCCACGGGGCCATGGTCAAGATTATTCAAATAAAAAAGTGACTAGCCAATATTGGCTAGACAAGTAGACGGATCAACTGATACACTGGAATCAGGCTTTGAACAAGTCTATCAACCGATGGCTCCTCAGGTGACCCAACTATGGTACAAAAAAGTGGATAACAAGGTCATCAGGTATATGGTTATGTAAACTAGGCTAGGCAACTCTAAACATCCTTGCATGTTGGATTCTATCATATAACATCGTAGTTCTTAACTATTTGATGAGAATACAGAAATTCAAAATTTCATTTAATCACTTATAAATAATTCAGATGAGGTCAATATTTTACTCGAGTCGTTTTCACTAGGGAATCATTAATTATTTTCACTAACTCCTAGTGCTTACCAGAGCCCATACTCAATGCTAAAAATGGAGAGTTACAAACTTAGTGCAATTCCAAAGCTCCTTGCTCAACCCTAATGCTAGGAAGTAATTGTAGGATACACCTAGGGATACAATGGCCAAGGATCCGATGTTCCAGATCTTATTCTCAACACAAATGTCTCAAGACTCATGTGCTTCATGGCCCATGCTGAACACAATCAAATATATATATCATATGAAATTGGATTACGCCCAGTATATCAAACAAATCATCATGTTCATATGAAATGTGGTCTTTGAACTAGTATATCAAAATAAAACATCAAGGTAACATCATAATCAATGGAGCTCATGCCCATAAGTGTTAGGTCCAAAATTCAGGATATTACATACATGATGCTTTATAAACTATTTATGTTTTGTAATTGTTGTACATGTTGATTATTAAAAGAGGAGTGTTAATGTGAAACAAAATACATGGCATGTGAAAAAATGGATGAACATAATACTGATCCCATCAAAACATGCTAAACCACAAACAGTTGAATGAGTCTTGAACCTATAATGGCTATCATTTTCGTCTATTCTTTAGTTGCACATGAATTTTGTGAAACACAGTTACTCAAGGAAAGAAACAAGTGCAAGCCTTGTAATACTGATGTTTTTTAGAAATCACAAGTTTAGCACTAGTGGTCTAAGTTTCCTAGGAGCCTCTTTCTCCTTCTAATATATTATTCTTGCACCAAGTATATATTTCTTCTACATAAATTTCCTATTGGCATTTCAAAATTCTCCCTACCATGAGAGTTATTTTGTACCACAATGGAAATTTATTTTACCCCACCCTTAACCTCTAAGCGATAGTGAGATTCTTGGTATGTTTCTACTCGTGAGGGGATAATTTGTGAATAGGATTAAAAATCACCACGTAGAAATCCTCGTTATTTTTCACAATGGCAGTGGACTTATAAAATGTTGTTCCATAAGACGACACTCAGTCTCAAGTCCCCCACCTTGTGCCTTCGGTGGACAGGCCCAACGTAAATGAAACTGAGGCCATAAATTTGGTTCAGAGGATGTTGCTGGAGGAAAGAGTGGTCCATGATGTTGATCAACACTATACCAAATGTATTGACATGTTATCAAACATATCTATAGCCTCCTCAAACTAAGCATTGTACTATAGTACTAGGCATAACTTGGGTTATTGTACTTATCCTACACAAATTAACTTATGGGTTATGTTAATTACGACTAATTCATCAAATACCATTTGTGAGACAAATCCATCTACAATGTTACAATTTACTAAATTTTAACACCACAAATGGATCTAGAGAGAATCTATCTGTAGTGTCAAAATTTAGTAAATTGTAACACATCATCGCCAAAATTGCAATTTTCCATTGTTGGAGTTACAATAAAAAATGACTAACATAAATGGCTAATTCATATTCTTCTAGCTACTCATTTTTTATGACGTGACTAAATTGGTTATTTATGTTAGTGATTTTTAACTTTGTCACTTATTATCTAGTCATATTTGTTAACTGGTAACTAAATTAGTCATTAATTTTAGTCGTTTATAGTTGGGTTAAACAAAATTGCTCATATTTATTAGTAATTACATTTAAAAACCTATGGTGACTAGAATTTTTAGTCATGTAGTAGATAATTCGTCATTTTGTACTAGTGTATTGACACCTACACAAGATCTGGCTTGGCTTTCCTAACCCCTACACAGCCAACACAAGGAAGCATCCCCTTCTATGCTGCATATTCCCTTAGGCTATGCCTTCCCTTCCAGTTCTCTTTAGGGTGATGAAGAAAGAATAACTAGACCTCTCTTGATCGCTCTATGAGGTTCCTTCTTTTAATAAGTTTCTCAAGTTAATTCTAATCCTATTCCACTCCAAACTAGTTCAGACCAAAACAAATGATGCACACACAAAAAATACAAGTTTTGGGTTTGGGGAAAAATTTCTTCGAAGCCAAAAACGAAAATGGCAGATGGGTAAAACAAATCTCTGATAGAAATTCGATTTCCAGAAATGTTTATTGCTTCATGTGGGAAAAACAACGTCAACAAATACCCAAAATTGTGGGTCTCTTCTACCATTGGTTGTGAAACCAAAAGTGGTCCTAACGAATACTTGTTCGTAGTCTCTGAATATTCCCTATGGTATCCATATATCTCAAATTATTTGGCTGTAGGGAAGCTTCCAACGCACTTATCAAAACAAGAAAAAATATGTATCATACTACAGAGTGGTGGATACCATTGGATCACAGGTCATCTCTTCTACAAAGGGCATGATTTCGAAATCAGATGTTGTGTGAGGGATGATGATATTCATAGCATTTTGAAGGAATTCCATGATGAGCCCTATGGGGAGCATTTTGTTGATAAGAGAACTATTCATAAGGCATTAGCGATGGGGTATTTTTGTCCAACCATGTTTTAGGATGTGAATAAATATGATCAATCCCGTGACCACAGCCAAAGGATGGGCCATCCAAATAGATTGGATGAAATGCCACTTCAGCCACAGATAGTGCTTGAACCTTTTGACAGATGGGATATAGAACATGTAGGGCCTATCATTACTCCTTCAAAACAAAAGGTTTATATCCTATTTTGCACATATTACATGATTAAGTGGGTGGTGTTTCTGGCTCTAGTAAAATCCAATGATCAATTTGTGATAGATTTCTTATATGGAGAGGTATTCACCTTCTTTGGAGTACCCATATATAAAGTAAAAGATGGAGGATAATAGTTTGTGTTCCATAAAATTGAATCCATATTCCATAAATATCATATTCGACATCAAATAATCTCACCATATCATCGACAAGCCAATGGCCAGGTGGAAAGTACAAATAAGGTAATAGAGGCTATCCTTACAAAAATAGTGAATATTCACTACAAGGATTGGGTTGAGAGACTTCCAGAAGCATTATCGGCCTATCGTACTGCATGGTGCAACATTGCAGGTTTATCCCCATATGAATTGGTGTACATAAAGAATGTTTTTTTTCCCATTGAATTCAAGATCAAAACCCTGAAGACAACTATAGAAGAAAATATGGACTTAATGAAGGATCAAAGGAACCCGTTGAATCAATTAAATGAATTAGATGAGAAGTGCATAGCTATTGTGCATCACACAAAATTAATTCAACAATAACACTCCAAATGGCATGCCAAGTTTATAAAGAATAAGTTATTTTGTGAAAGAGACTGGGATTTGTTATATGATTTGCAGTTCAAAAAGGAATTCAAGGGAATGTTGCATAGAATATGGTTGAAACCCTACAAAGTAGATAAGGTACTCAAAAATGGAATCGCCTTTTTGACCACTATCGATGAAAATTAGACACCTGTATTTGTCAACAGTCATTGGCTACGACTTTATCATAAACCTATCTCAAAGGATGCATTCATCTCTCGTGTTGCAGCTGATCCAGGCTGTCAAATGATAGAAAAGAAGGGGTTTTCCCATGTTTTTGAGAATCTTTAAAATTTGTAGTAAATTCCACACATAAAATTGTACATAAATAACTTGTTTATTTATTTTGTTTTTATTTAAGCTTTGATTGGTTTGTTGTTTGAGAATTGTGTACCGGAATACATTTGAAGGCTCACTCAGAGGGAAGCAATTGTGTTGGTCCAAGCGGTTGTGGGAATTCTGGATGATCCTTCTCAACTTGAATTTCTCCTTCAAAGGGAAAGTGAATAGAGTTGCAGACCTCTATTGAAATTCCATAATTTTCCCCATGATTTTACCAAAATTCCATCCAAAATGTTTGAGCAGAAGCTCCACTAAATTGCCTATTTTTATTCGCTAAAACTACACTAAAATGGCCATTTTTTGCTGCAACTCTGTTATTTTTCCATCAAAATGGTTTTTTTTCTACCGCAACTCTACTATTTTTCCGTTGCATCTCTGTTATTTTTATCTCCAATATGGATATTTTTCCGCTACAACTCTGTTATTTTTCCGCTGCAAGTCCGTTATTTTTTCGTTGCAACTCCATTATTTTTGCGCTTCAAATCCATCAAATATTTTTGCTAAAATATCACTAAAATCCTGTCACGTCTTAGGTGGATTTCCACCCAAATATTTCTGTTTTAGGATGAGATTCTGCTAAAGATCCACCGCTCCACTACAATACCTAAAAAGAATGCCAAATAATTTATTTGTCTTCCACATGTCCTTGAAATTAATGCATCCAAAAACATGTTCAATCTATTTTTTGGATGACAGTCGGCTTGTTCTACGAAGGTGCATGTGTAATTATGTCCCTCTTGATTGTTTCAATATCAAAATAAGCAACCTTGGAAACATGACAGTTCATTACAACAATGACAAGGTATGAGTTCTGATTATAAGCATGATTAAGCATGAACGAATATATGATAATAATGATTATATTCTACCTTTTAATCCCTGCCAGTCTCCCATAACCAATCAATCTTCTAGTGAATCATGTCAAATATCCCACATGCACTTATTTAACGATCGTCATCCCATCCAATCCATACGTTAACCCGTTAAAATATCTTGGTCCATAACTATGACAACTTTCTAAAGATATCAACATGAAACCCGACTATCCATTAACTTTTTTTGCATACCACAACTCCAACAATTGATACTGTGGTTTCTATATTTTCCATTACAACTAGTAGAATAGAGGAAGTATGGGTCATCCAGCAAGACATGTTCTAAAGAGATTAGATTCCCTGCATGGAAAGATAAAATTATTTTCTATCTTGCTACAAGCTGGGTGGATCAAGTATTTTCAGAGACTAGATGATTTTTATGAGGACATTACAATCCAATTTTCCATGAATTTGACTAGAGATCATTCATAGATTAATGGCTTGAGAATATATGTATCGAAGGATGCTTTGGCATAAATCACAGGGATACCCAAAATCAAGGATAGATGGATTTGCAAGAAGAGGCACAACTTGATAGCAGTAGAAGACTTCCTTGTAGAAGGAGAACCTATGCAACCGAGGTCTAGTGGAATAACATTGGAAGCACTACCAAGACTTTGGAACTAGGTTTCCATATTTCTGAAAAGGCACATTACTTGTGAAGGAAGTTACATAATTGTGCATATTTATGATTTCCTCATGCTTTCTCATTTGCATCATGGTAGATTGTTGAACATGCCATTTTATCTTCTAAGCACCATACAAAATATGGAACATTATGTGAAAACATATCGACACCCTTTATCCTCTATAATAAACCATGTGTTGATTAAACTTCTAGTTCAAAGAACCTTAGCACATACCAACTGAAAATGGGAAGAATTTATTACCAGATATGGGGTGAATTGAGCACATGCAGTAAGAGGTAGTGAAGAGGGAGATGTCAATCGGAGCTCCTCAAATTCAGCTTGGGGGAGGGGTGAAGCACTATAAGAAGTGGTAAATATTGACAAAGAAATCTCAATGAAGGATGCAACAGTAGTAAACCCGATAGAAGAAATGGCTAGGGTGGTGGTGGTGGTAGACGAAACTGTCACTAGTAGTTGTAGCAAAAGAAGAAGAAGTTGAAGCAGTAGCAGAAGCAACAACATTGAAATATGGAGTTGTATATGCTACAATAGAAGAAGAGGTTACATGGACAAAAGATTTTCAAAGAATAAACCCTCAAGTGTTGAACTTTGAATCTTCCTCAGAAATAAGAGGAACCAAAATTGAGGAAGAAGAACCTTTGGCATAAATAGGAGAAGTTTCTATCCCTTCTAGGACACAAATAATAAGGAAGAGATGAGATGTTAAAGTAAAATCATATGGTCTCACAAAAATAAGCATAACTAGAGCTTCTTCTATAGTAGAGGCATAAAAAATTGAAATTCCTATTTTAAAACCCAAACTACTCTCTATAACACAATAACCAAAAGGGTAACGCATGTTGTGGATCATCCTATCCATAAGAACCTGACGCAGACCAACCCCAATTGGAAAATTTACTTTATGAGAATGAGTTGCTAAAGGAGGACATGTAGGCACTCAAGGAAGAACTGCAGAGGTGGAAAGAAGCATGTAAGAAGAAGGCAACACAAAGTTTGGACACATTGGTAGAATTTGTTGATCAGTTTGAGAACCCACCTTCTATTTGGAATAGTTAGGATAATGAGGAATTATTATGTCTACAATGCACGAACTTGTTTAAACTCTCATGGTACAATGTTACAAATATGGGAGTGTCAACTTGGAAACTACAGCATTCAAGCCAAGGGGGACATGAGTCATGAACGGTAGAATTAATGAAGGAAAGGGAGGTGGAGGTGAATATAAGACCAGATCAAGATTTCCAGGAAGATGAATGAATGAATCTTCAACAGTCAGGGAGCAATGAATTGCTTCACTCTGGAAGTAGTTCAAGGAACACTAAGTTATTTCTTGACCAGGATCAATGATCGGGAGACACATAAATGATCCAGGAGAAATATCAATATTCCAAATATATGGAAACACTTATAGAATAGAATGTTGTTACAGAAGAACCAACATTCTTAAAATGTGTTTCTAAAGTAACTACTAAAACAAAACTTGTTGAGGTTGAGGTTCAAGAGCTGATTGTTATTACTTAAGAACCAATGTTATTAAAACTAGTTGTTGAAGCAATAATGCAAAATTAAGCTTCTAAAACTCAAGAAGAAACATCACAAATTAAAGTTATTGAACTCAAGAAGCAACAATCAAAATGGAAGCTTCTAAAACACAAGAATCAACAAGAAAAACAGAAGCTGTTGAAACACAAGAACCAAAAACACAAGAGAAAGTTGTTGAACAAGAAAAATAAGTCATATATGAAGGTGATCGGGATATGGTGAGAGATATTTCACTATTGAAGCTCGAATAATCCAAATGGAAATATCATGTAGGACAATGTGAGAAAGGGATGATTCCTCTACATGAGGATGGGAATACTATTCAAGGAATAAAGGAAAAGTTGGTTGAAGAGCTATTTTTCTAGAAAATTCATTGGGATAAGTTACAGGAAGAACTGAAGCAGTTAAGAAATTACAAGTCCATGGAAAAGGAAAAATAAAAAAATTACATCCTAACTCAGGGATGGCTAGGCTGTAGAGATCCATTACTGTCTTACCCTGCATTTCTCTTTGAACATATGACTCTATTCAAAATTAGGGATTTGAAAGAAAGAATACCTTGGAAAATCATGAAAACCCTTCAATTTCTCGAAACCTTTAGTTAGAGTGACTTTTTTGAACATAATCTATTATGAAAATTATACCTGTATGAAATGTCATGTCTAATGGATGCTCAATCGAACATGATACCTCTAATCGGGGACATTCACTTGAGGTCGTTCACTTATTTTGTCACCAACCATATGCATTGGTGGAATTCTTCTCAGACCCTTCACATGAATGAGGAAAATTATGCTATGTGGATTCCATAAGGTTTTATCTTGCCCAAAATGTATCCTATTTAAAAACAAAAGTGGAAATATTCCTAAAATATTTCATATTTCATATTTTGGGCATAACTTATCACTCGAAACTCGAAATTGGGCAGGATTTGGACCATGGGAAAGATCTTGAAATTATATATAACATTTGTTTTTTAGTTTTTTCTAATTCCTTACCATTTGTATGGGGAATGCATTTTAGTAAAAACACATTTTTTAAAAGATTCTTTTTGAGCACGAAATTATGCCCAAAATACGAAAGATTCCGGGAATATTTTCACTTTTTGTTAAACATGATACATTATAAAAGAGGGCATAATGTTATTTTGTAGTAAACCTCAGGAACTTGTGCTTGTTATTTCAATACATAAAATACATTTTTCATCACCTGAAAAGGCAAGTCAATTAATTTCATTTCAACGGGCAATTATTTCTACTAATGTTAGTATGATTTATTGAGGGGAGGTTTATGCCTTGAAAGGGAGAAGTTATCGATGGGAGGTTTCTTCCATATCCTTAAAGGAAAAGGATCCGTATTTTTTTCAGAAATTTAAATATCCCTATCCTGAATACCAGGATATGTTAAATGCATGGAGACATGTCAGGCAAGATGGTTAGGGATAAATTTAATATTTCTTCTCATTTAGTGTCCTGAATGGAAATATAAGAGAATCTATAGGTTAACCAAGAAGGCACAGAGGGATTTTTGGGCCAACCTAAATATAAGAAATGGGTTTTTGCAAAGAGAATAAAGGCATGTATATTCCTTCAGACTCACAAATTTTCATAGGAAACGTCTTGAGTCAGATTCATTTTCAGACTAGTTGGAGGTTTTTGCATGAGGACATGCAATTGGATAGCTGGGGCGAGATGTTGGTTGCCAGAAACACCATTTTTTCCTAATCTTTTTTATCTATTTTAACCTAATTTTTTCTCTTATTTATAATCAAATCCTTACCTTTTCCAAAGAACAAGCATGGATTTCGAAGGTATAAATTATTATTGCTCTGTTTCATTAATGCTTGATTTCTCTTAGGATTATGAACTTTATCTTCGATTTGCATTGACTGATTCTTGGTTTGTAAGAAAAGTTTAGAATATCCAAGTGTTGTCGGTGTACCAACTTACTTGAATCAAGAGATAAGTAATGTCTAGAATTAGTTTCCTCTTTATGATCGGGTCGAAGCCGTTGATGAGATAAGATCAGATGTCCTTCCACGCAACTAGATGAAACTGCACGAGCATATTTCTCCATCAGGTGGAACATGTTCAATCTTAGAATAGTTCATATTAAAAGTTCATTCATGATTATGAACTAATTCCATGTATTATAATTATAACCATAACTGTTTCTGTTGGATTCGAATTCGTGAAGATCGTAGATCTTCATGGATTCCCGATATTAGTGGATATGAACTACTTTATCCCTGTAAAAGTATGAACGGGAAATTGGAGCCAAGGGTTACCACTATTATATAAGGATTACATCAAGAGGATATTGTAACTGTATTTTAATCATTTTAATAAAGGATTATAAATTCTCAATATCTTTACGTTGTAGATTTTGTTAAGGCTTTAACAAAATATTTGTTTGAAGTCCATGGCTCACTTTCTTATTGAGTGGATGGTATTAGTAGATGTTGTATTTTTACTTACTTTGGTTTGGTGTGGAATTTCACTTAGATGCATTAGTAGATGGTTGTGACAATATCTATTTGATAATTGCATCGTTATACTTTCTTTTGGTTTGTTGCAACAGTGTGGTGTGAACAATTCACTATATAGAGTAATTCATTTCTTTATGCAAAGAGTGATAATTAAGTATAGTTGTTACAATCATATTCAACTCTTGCATAGTGTTGTCATTTATATTTCTTAGAACTTACTGAATTAGAGAGATACTTATCTTTACAAATTGAATGTTTTGTTGATGGTTTTTGATTGTCTTGATTTGGTAATTTAGGATTTAAATTCTTGCAAAAGTAGTTCTAGATTAATTCATTCTTAGATTAATAGTCGCATGATTGATATTGTAGGAATCAAGAATTATTTGAGTCCATAGATAAATGATTAAGATTGGTTTTTACAAGGAGTTGAGTTGGTTGAGCAGTTATTAGGATTGAATGATCTGCATTTTATTAATCAACTACTGAAGTGATTATGCATATATTTTTCTTAGTTTCCTTTGGAAAACATAGACTTTCCTACATTGACAATTTATATGAAGCACTTTGCTTGTTACTGAAATTAATGAGCATATAGAGTGACCAAAAAGCATCATATGCAACATGGAGTTTGAGCATGATCATCATACGATGAAACGTCATCATCATATGATGAAACATCATAATACGCATGATGGAACTGAAACATCATCTTCTGTAGCATGCGAATATGTCATTATCATCTGCAGTGTGGAATGTCTTAATCTATATAAAAATGGATACATCGGTAACATCGATAACATGAGGCTGGCTAATTGGCATAAATTTTGAATAACAAAAACAATGAGAACATGAGGATGTCTCATCAGCATAGAGCTGGAACAACAACAATGAAAACATGATTCTAGATCATTGGCATAAAGTTGAACAACAACAACAATATGTGAAAAGAATAAAAAAACCATCATCAATAGTTAAAGGATGGAATAGCATCATCTATGGAAGGCACAACAACAACAATCATGATCTTTCCTTTGAGATTTAAGTGATCATACACAACACATATGTGGTACTCAGGCAATTCTTCCTTTTAGAATGGTGAGATCAAGTATTTGTGGAGCTACCAATACTAATCACAACTAACACACACATACACAAGACGATCCTTTATTTCAAAATTATGGGATCAAGTCCACTACTAACATTCTATATTATTGGTCCTTTCATAATTACAGGATGACGCCCACTACTAACATTTTGGGCGATCCTTCCATTCAGAATTAAGGGATCAAGTCCCATTAGAGGAAATTTGGGGTCTAAAATGGGCCTTATAAGAAAATGCGCCAACAATAAATTGTTGTGAGTTGGAATTAAAGAACCAATAGACTTTCAATAAAATGAGTCAACCATAGTGGTTGAACTAACATATTTGTCATAAAAAAACTACTTTGTTTGTTCGTATTTTCGACATATCTCCTTGGTTTTTTACTCAAATTTCGATCAGAAGATCTTGTTGGATGTAGAATTAAATTTCACATCCAACAAGTACCCATATTGAATACTTTTGACTGACCCCGCTACCCCAAAAACAAGAAATACCTGAAAAAACATGATGATGATGTCATCATCATGTTTTTTCAAGTATTTCTTGTTTTTGGGGAAGTGGGGTTCATTAAAAGTATGCAATGTGGGTACTTGTTGGATGTGGAATTTAATTCCACATCCAACGAGCTCTCCTGCTTGAAATTTGAGTAAAAACCCAAGGTGATATGTCGAAAATACGAACAAAAAAAGTAGTTTTTTTCCTTTTTCCTCCAAAATTATTAAATATTATTTTATTATTTCAACTATTATTTTATGATTTTCCTTAAAAGGCCCATTTTAGACCCCAAAATTCCTGTAATAATTACTAACATCTTGGATGCTACTTCATTTTAAAATTACAAGATAAATTCCACTACTAACATCCTGGACGATCCTTCCTTTTCGAATTACGGGCTCAAGTCCACTACTAACATTCAGGACAATCCTTCCTTTCGGAATTATGGGATCAACTCCACTCACATCATTATTTAAGACAATCATTCCTTTCAAAATTATAGGATCAACTCTAGGGTTGATTAGTCCTTCCACATCAACTGTTAAAATGATGCTTCCTTTTGGAATAAGAATATTGAGTCTATCGATTATTTTTCCTTCAACATCATCATTTAAGACAATCCTTCCTTTCAGAATCATGGGATCAATTCTAAGGATCATTTTTCCTCCCACATCAATATTTAAGACGATCTTTCATTTTGAAATCATAGGATGAATTCTAAGGATGATTAGTCCTTTCACATCAACATTTAATACAGTCCTTCCTTTCATAATTACGATATAAAGTCTAAGGATTATTACTCCCAATATCTTCACCTTGCATAGTGCTTCCTTTCGGAATTATGGGATCAATTCCATCAATATCAACATTTAAGACAATCCTTCCTTTCAAAATTATGGGATCAAATCTAAGGATGATCAATCCCAACATCTACATCTTAGATGATCCTTTCTTTTATAATGATGGGATCAACTCCATAAAGATCAACATTTAAGGTGATCCTTCCTCTCAGAATTATAGGATCAAGTCTATGGATGATAAATCCTAAATAAGCTACATGTTCTGATTAGGATACCATAATTTCATCAATAATACTCCCCATTTTGAGGGAATTCCTGACGAAAAATACCAATATTATCTTAGAAGTTTTCAAACTTCACATGAGAGAGAGTCTTGGTCAACACATCTGCAATTTGCTCATCTATGCTCAAATATTGGAGATTTATAGCTCCCTTATACACCATGTCACAAATGTAGAAGTACTATATTTATATGTGATTCATCTTATCATGGAACACGACATTCTCTGTCATATTCATGCATCTATCATTATAGAATCATAGTATCATCCATCTCCGGATCGAACATATCAGATAAAAATTTCCGAATCCATATGGATTCACAACTAGAAAAACAAGTTGCAATATATTATTCTTTTGCTATGTTGAAAGAAACAATGGATTGCTTCGTGCTTAGCCATGATATCATGGCTAAACTAGACTAAAACATTCTCCTGAAGTGCTCTTTCTATCTGATACACTTCTATCCCAATATGAATCTATATAACATCATAGTATGAAGTCACGACATCTAGTATAACTGAGACCATAGTGTTAAATAAATGTAAATTCTTAAGATATTCTATTGTAATTTTATTATATTCTTCCTTGGGAGATGTTCTTTCTCCATTCAGAGATGTCCTTGATGTTATTGGCCATGTAAAAGTCATGAGGTAAAACCTCTGTTGTAAATTGGGGCAATAGTATCCACAAAAGTATTATAAATGCGATTTTGAGTCTTCCTAGGTAGGTCATCCCTAATTAGAGAGCATGGATGACATAGTTAGTTATTTGAGTCACTCACCTGATGAATATAATTAGGTGAGGTGCCTCTCTCATTATCACACACTTTTACTCAAGCAATGTACAAGAGAGAGAAAGAGAGTATACTATGAAAGGGGACTTATTATTATTGTTCTTGGGGTTTTACACTGTACTTGGTCGAATTCTATAAAGAGGAAGTTTTGTTGGGTTTTCTTCCCCATGAGGGTTTCCCAAGATAAATCCATGATTTCTTTTGTGTGGATGTGTTTGTCTTTCTTTCAGTTATCCTTTGTTAATAGTTATGATGTTATGTTGATAAATGTTTTTATATCTTGTATAACCCTAAAAGTAGTAACATGGTATCATAGCCACCCTGAAAGAAGTCTTTGTGCAGCTAAAAAACTACTACAACTGCAACTACTGAATATTAGGGTTTCATGCTTAAAAAACCCTAGAAGGAAAAATCTAATCATCTTGGAATTTTCTCTATAACTCAAGTTTGGCAAAGGATCAAGAGCTAAAACTTAGAAATTCCAAATATGAAATATTGTGTAGCTTGTTTCCTCGTAGCTAGTGGCCTGGACATTAACAAAAGCAAATATCACATTTACTTCTTTAAGAAATGTCATATTACGAATAGAAACATGTCTCATATGCTAGGATTCTTCGAGGGCACGCTCCCTTCAAAATATTTAGGGGCTCCTCTCTTGGACTCCTTGTTAAAATATGTCTCTTGGAAATATCTCCTTGATCGTATGAATCTCAGACTCTCCTCATGGACCTATTGCTCCCTTAACCTACCGAGTAATCTAGGTCTACTCCAATAGGTCCTCTAGACTTTTCCCCTTTACCTCTTCTCCATCCTTGTTGCACCCAAGTCCATCCTAAAAAAATAAAATCCTTGTAGCATACTTTTATTTGGGGAGGCTCAGTGGAACAGAAGAAATGGGCCCTGGTGGATTGGAACACACTATGAAAAACTATGATGGATGGTGGAATAGGTCTCAGAGACCCCCATATCAGCAAAAAAATTAGTAATGCAAAATTATGGTGGTGCTGGGTTACCCACAACAATGAACCTTGGGATCTGGTCAGGAAAATAAAATATGCACTAAACTATTACAAGCCCATATCATTAGATTCAGGGATGATCCCAAAGGCTCACACATATGTAACTCAGCTAATGCAATCAAAATATCATCCAGACCTTCAACTTCTAGGAAATACAAAACGATGACTCTGCCAAATTTTTCCAAGACTCCTAGGATCAGCTCGACCTGCTAAAAGAACACCATGATCTCTCGATTCTAACAGACAAACTCTACAATGGAAATTTTGGCAAGGTCAACACATTCTAGGAGGATACAAACCAAGAAGATAATTATAGGACCTAGAAAAGAAAACACTGGTGGAAGGAAATAAGCCCCAATGAGGATTTAGAAGCATTATGGGATGACCTCCAATCACGTCAAATAAGAATCAGAAAAAGTGAGGACAATATCAGGTGGGTTTTCTCACAGTAGGGACTGTACAACTTGAAAGAAGCCACCAACTCTCTTCTGGCTCCAATGGAAGAGGACCGATACATCAAATGGAGGAAGGTATGGAAAGGAAACCTATGGCCAAAAGTATCTACCTTCTTATGGCTCCTTCTCTGCAATCAAGTGCTGACAGGGGAAAACTGACAAAAAAGAGGAAGCATATGCCCGCATTGGTGCTTCATGTGTTGAATGCATGAATAAACAACTAACCATCTACTAGAGGAATGCAACTTTGCTAGAAAGATTCGAAAGGAAGGGGAAACTATATCTAGGAAAAAGGTGAAGAAAAATGGACGTCCTAATCTCACCATAGCCCAATGGAAAGATCAAAATTTTTCGAGTAAAATCCCTAATCGAATTTGGGAACTCTTCCCAAGGTTTGTAGTATGGGAAATGTGGATCGAAAGGAACAATAGGGTTTTGAAAGACAAATCCAGAACTGAGAAGGAGGTTTGGGACACTCCCAATACTGAAATTCAAGAAACTCTTAAGTTGACTTACTGGAAGGACCAAGTCTTAACCACCAAGAATAATGAAATGCAAATACTCCAGGATTTGGGTCTTCGCGCCATCCCAGTGTACACATGGTGAGAGGATGGTATGCTTCTTGATAGTAACCTCCACCAATAACATGGATGAGTTATAGTGTATGCTTCTCGGCATGGACTGGGCTATTAAACAAAGGTGGCTCAATCTAATATTAGAAGGGGAATCCCTTCTCATCATCAACATGGACATAAGGTTACAAGCGGTATCTACAGTAAGAAAAATATCCAAGAATTGGCGTCTGGAGTGCAAGATCATAGCACTAAATGAAATCCTTGATGGTCATTCAGTTGTCATCCTTCAACACATGAAGCAAACAATGAACAAACTCACAGATTCCATTTCCAACAAAGGGGTCTTCTCCAGTACGACCTTTCTTACTAACACCTGGCATGATCTATAGGCCTCTGAAGATCACAATCATTGGAAAATTTTGGCTTCTCAGTATCTGCAAAACCTGAATGTGGGTGACAAGGAGCATAACCATGTGATAGAAGTTGATGAGGATGCTTCCAACATCAAGCAAATGACGTTGGAGTAGGTCTTGATAACTACATAAGGGGTAGTGGAGGAGATCAAGAGTACAGAGCAAGGGAGGACACTTGGACGGCATGTGGGGAATGACTCCTATCAACTCCACCCATAGGCACCAAGTGAAAAGGGTGTACTAAAGAATGAAAGGGAGATCCACCACCCTTGGTTATGATACTGCTAACAAATGACAGTCTATGAGCAACATGAACTCACCTCACACCATGGATATGCAAATGCAAAAGGATCTGAGAAAATATGTAGGTCATCCAACCATGAGATATTGGACCTAGGTCTGCATAGCTCACCTCTCCTGCTAGGATTTGAGTCATTAATTAAGCTTGTGCATGAGAGAACAGATTACATTCAATGCTGTGCAATTTGTTTTTGAAAAACATCGTTGGGATAGCATGCGCAAAGCCACCAAAAAAGCACTTCGACCTAAATGGACGAGGAATAAAACTAGCAGTAAGCCCAGGAACATGAACATAAGATGCTGTTCTCATCACTGGAGGTGTGGGATAGGATCTGACAGATGAAATAACAAGGAGGATTGGGAGATGTTATTCCGGGAGGAATCCTCGGAGCATATTTAGAATTTAATTAATGTCATGGAGGAGGAGGTGTACAGTGAGTTATGAATTAGAATTGGAGGATACATTGTGATGTCTAATTATTGGAGACTTAAGTTTATTCTCGCTCGTTCTATGGATGAGTGAGACAGCTACACTGAGATGGTCAGGGTGAACATGGGAATCTTCAAGGAAGATGTAGAGAACAACCTGTGCCATATCAATGAATTCCTAAGACTCTCGACACTCCCCTTAATTCATGAGACAAGGAGGAGAATTGTGGAAACCATTGAAGCCAGTCAAGCAGGTTCAAATTAGAGCATGTGGGAAGCCAATGAGGCCTTGAAAGAGGCCGAGTATTTGCATAGGAGGTAGTTGTCTCATTGTCCTCTCTTGTGTTATCCATATTTTGTAATGTTATATAGCTTTCGGTTGTCTATTTTCAATTTCCCGTTGTCTCTCTATAATCATGATCGAGCACCCATGCTCAAAGGCTGGGAAACTTTCATGTTGTAACACCTCACTCTCTGTCCACTTCTGTTTCTTTTCTCAGATGGTTACAACAACAATTCCTGACTCCATGTTTCAGGAGCAATTTGATGTAATTTTCCTTGTTTTATTTACACAGAAATATAGAAAACCCTATCTAATTTACAAAAGAAAAGGAGTGATAAGAAGATCACAACAATCCAACGTGTCAAATGTTATTTGAGAGTGTTAATTAAATACTTATAGGTAAATTCAATATAATACTTACTTATAGTTGTATAGTTGTCTCTTACTCATTGCGTCTTGACACATTTAATATTTTATGGTTGTCTCTATTCCTTGACCCAATTCATATTATAAGGTGAGGATGTGCATGCATAATAATCCTTAGTTATGACTATGAGATGAGGATTTAAAGGGAAGAGGATGTAAAGACAAACAAATTTTATATGTATTTTGGTGGCGCTGAGCACAAATGTTGTGACCAACCACAATATTTGGAAGGACGATGGGAGATTACATCACGATCATGCCACCCATCAAATTGAAGACTATTCTTGAGCCAACAATTGTTTTTTTAATTATAGAAATGCATAAATCGACCTTTGCACAGTTTGTGATCCTAGCTACATGTCATTATTTGTATTTGCATGAAATCGAGTTTTGTTTATAGTTGTCATGAGTCCATGATATTCGTGCAAGAAATGAATTCATATAGAGGAGGACTCATCAAACCGACATTTTGAATTTCATTTTGATGGAAAAAGAGTGGACATTGGTAGCAAGGTTCACATAGGTAGTAGGCACAAATTTTTGAGCTCATTCCGGGCCTAGTAGTAGACTAGTAGTTCTTTTTTCTATGGTCATAGTTGTTGACACATTGTCACACTTTAGATTGCAGCCCCAAGTGACTCGGGATTCAGAGTCACATCTCGATGGCTAGTGCCTTGTAGTCATCAATGATTACTGGTCATCTTGCACAACTAAATAGTGAGTGCATGACATGAGTGAGTGAGTGATTATAATTTATCATATTTCCAATATTTTGAATGACGAGTTGAACTTTATAGCATAATAATTTCAATGTATTGATAAATTTATATGGATGGGTAATTTCAAATGGTTCCCTCCTTTGAAATGTTGATATAAATTATGCCCTCTTAATTGGAAGGGTAAAATTCAGATTTTAATTTTTTTTTGAAGGGCAATTTTAACTTTACACTTCTGGGAAGGGCTAGAACCCTTTGGAAGGTCTGGGAATGGTTTCAGTTTGAATGCTGACTTGTGCTTTTTCACTTTTTCCCCTTCTTTATAACTATAATATTTTACTCCCTCTCTAGCTAGATCTACTTCTTATTAGCTATAACCAACTTGCATAGAGATAAGTTTATCAATTTATTCAATGAAAGAAGGGAGAGGTGTATCAGAAGAGAAACCTGATAAAGTCAAGGGTATATAGGGTGAAAAAGGTGGTTTGAAGAGGAAAGAATTGATGCACATTAATGTTTGGAAGTAGGTTATAAAATGTGTTAAGTATAATAAGCAACATAAAAATTGTAAAATGATTTATTTTAGTTTTCGAAAACCTTTGGCGCAATTTACAAACTTTACAAACTTTTGAGTTTCGATAGTATTGTAAAATGATTTGTTTGAGTTTGGAAGGGATTTGAACTAGTTGAATATGCTGTCAAACATGGGATCTAAAATATGTTTACACATTTTAGTAGCTATAAAGAACTATTTAGTGCAATGGGTCCATGGGATAAGCTAGGAATGGAAATAAATTCTAATCAATCTTAATGGTTTCTTGATATTCATTGAGGCTTGGTGTTGGCACTCTTTAGAATAATTTTCCATGATTTCATGATACTATCTAGTCAAAGAGTCTCAAACTCGGTCAAATTCTTATGGAGTTGGTTCTTTCCAAGTCTAGCATCCATTCCATTCATGATTGGTTATAGTTTATTTAAACTAAAAGTCTATCCTAAATAGAATAAGACAACTTCAAATCTATATTTAGGACGTATTTGCACATTTAAAATAATACAAGACCTCTG
The DNA here is from genome assembly GCA_001517045.1 of Pseudotsuga menziesii. NCBI lineage: Eukaryota > Viridiplantae > Streptophyta > Pinopsida > Pinales > Pinaceae > Pseudotsuga > Pseudotsuga menziesii. Next base: position 15,761 of record LPNX010715209.1, on the reverse strand, counting down.
GATAAACTCGCATTGGAACTATCTCAATGCACTTGATTCCATAGTGACCCTCATAAGAAAACCAATATCCAAACCTTGCATGCAACCTATAACGGACCAATGAAGATAAAAAGGAAAATTTCCTCATTGCAAGCAACTCTAAATATCATCGTTACAACTTTAGGGATGATCCCCCCTAATAGTTCTAAAAACAAAACCTTAGCATTACTGCAACATATTGTTGCCACTCATGTAGTCGCTCCCCACCCCAAAATTGAGGGCACAGAAAGAGTTTTGCAAAAACTATCAATGATTTCGTTGATTTTTAGAGGCCCAACCAAATGAAGTGTTAATATAATTGTAACTTCGAAATGTATTCACTTGTATTTCTCATCTATTGTAACCTATTGTTTATTATGAGATGTTCTTATGTCATGTCATGCCCCGATGTTTCAATCGGGAGAATCAATAATGTAATCAAGTCATTTCAAGTCATTGTGGGTAACCCTCCTATTGTCTAAGGGTTAAAGTCCCTGCAGTTCCAGGGCACTAGGGTTATTAGACTCTCCTAGTGAGGTTGGCCCTAGTAGGGTTTTAGTCATGTCGGGATTAGTATAAATAGAGAGATGGAATCTCTATTTAGCACACATCTCATAGAGACTCAAGTGTAGCACATAGTTAAGGAAGAGAAAGAAATTGGGGCAAGAGGAAAGAGCTTACTATTGTTGGGAGATTGTCTTACTATTTTTGGGTTTCACTTTGGTGTTGATTCTATCACAAAGGAAGTTGTGGGGTTTTCTCCATTTATGGTTTCCCCGAGGAAAAACATTGTGTTCATTGTCTCTTGTGTTTGATTGCTGTGCTTGTTGTTCTCTCAGTTTAAAGATCCTAATCATATGCTAGGTTAATGTTGAAAAACTAACATGGAGTCAGAGCTAACCTAAGAAGAAGACACTATGCAGTTGCGGGAACTAGGGATTCCTATTTTGTGCATCTCTATCCATATATTTTCAGTAGAAGTAGGGTGGAACTACTCTCCTCCCTAGGGCACATCCTTTTATCGAAGCATAATCCAATTCTAAGGTTTTTCAGTTTTGGACACGACACTGCTGCTGGAAATTAGGGATTTTCATAGAAAAGGAATTTTTCAGTGAGCCCAGGCCTAGATTGATATCCTCCCGAAAATAAAATTTAGGGATCAAGTTCAAAGCATTTGGTTGGACAGAACTCTGGGAAAAGCAAAACCCTAATCTGCTCCTTAACTAATACTGCAGGATTTTAGCTTCAAATCCAAATTTGACATCTTGACCTAGTAAGATCTAAATGTTTTGTATTTCCATTTGAGGTTCTCAGTTAAGATGTCTCATCATACCAAACTTGATAAAAATCTTGAGGGATTTGATAACTTCAGAGCTTGGAAGTATAGAATCTCCCTGGTCCTGGAAGAATATGAGTTGGACTCCTATATCCAGGAGGAGGTTCCAGTTCTAGAGGGAGATGAGGCCAAGGCCTTACATAAGAAGAATTTGATTATGGAAAAGAGGATGATTATATATTCTATTAAGGATCACCTCATTCCATAGGTTTCCTCCCTCAAGACACCTAAATCCATGTTTGATGCCCTAACCAAACTATTTGAAGGGAAGAACATCAATTGAAAGATGACTCTAAGGAACTAGTTGAAGAATGTCAAGATCCAAAATGAGGATACCATCCAATCATACTTCACAAGGGTCTCCTAGATCAAAGAACAACTAGAAACTGTAGACGAAGAAGTGGAGAATGCAGAAGTTGTAATGACAACATTGAATGGCCTGCCTAGGTCATGGGATTCTTTCTTCCAAGGAATCCATGCTAGGAAGAAGTTGGTCAAGTTTAGCAGACTGTGAGAATAATTCTCTCAAGAAGAGGATCAAATAGCAACTCGAAAAGAAAAGATGGCAAATGAAGATCAAGATTTCACAGTACACTTAAGGAAAGGAAAAAGGGAAAAGAATCATCACCAAGGTAAGCATTCTCATCAAAAAGGTTCATCTAAACTCAGATGTTATACATGTGATGAAATAGGACACTTTGCTAGAAACTGTCCCATGATTAAGAATGGATCCAAGAAGAAGAATAACTCCAAAAGAAAACATCATGCTCACACTACTGAGGATGATGATCCTCCAAGGAAGAGAGTAAAGCAAGAAAGTGAAGGCTCTTCAAGCGGGGATGAATATGTTCTGATTTCTGCTCTCATGGGAACTATCACTCTTGGAAGCAAAGATTGGATTATTAACAATGGGGCTTCCAAACACATGACAGGTTTCAAAGAATCCTTTGAGAAACTATCTGAACATAATTCAGCCCATAACGTGAAGCTAGGAGATGACTACCAATATCCAATAAAAGGTAGTGGTGAATCCTCCTACAAGCTAGACTCTGGAAAGTCTATCAAAATGAAGGATGTTCTATTTGTACTAGGACTCAAGAAGAACCTTATCTCAATATCTACACTGGATGCAAAAGGCATGAGGGTTGCATTTATAGATGGCCAAGTTATCATGTGGCCAAGAGGAAAGACTATTAATGATGCAATAGTGATTGGAGAACAAGAAAGAGGTTTATACAAGCTGAAGGGCCATTCAGAACAAGCTATGGTCCATGACAGAGTAGAGGCAAATGAGCTATGGCATAGAAGGATTGCACATGTGCATTACAAAGCACTACCACTTATAAGCAAAGTTATTGAAGGTATTCCAGAAATTCAAGCAAAAAATGAAGGGGTCTGCAAAGGATGTGCAAAAGGGAAGAATACAAAGAATACATTTCCAAGTGGCGAGAGCAAGGAAAAAGGAATATTGGAAATCATCCACTCCGATGTATGTGGTACAATGTCATCAAGTTCACTAAGAGGGTATGTATATTATGTTTCTTTCATTGATGAATTTTCTAGGAAGACATGGATTTACTTCATGAAGAACAACGATGAAGTGTTCAGCAAGTTCAAGGAATTCAAATCATTGATTGAGAACCACACAGAAAAGAAGATCAAGACCTTTTGATCAGATAATGGCGGAGAATTCACATCAAATGAATTCAAAGACTTATGCAAAGAATCAGGGATTAAGAGGGAGTTGTCCACTCATTACAATCCACAAAAGAATGGGGTTATAGAAAGGAAGAATAGAACTATCATGGAAGATGCAAGAGCAATTCTTCATGATTAGGATCTTCCTATGCATCTATGGGAAGAAGCAGCTAGAGCAGTGGTGTATGTACATAACTGTACTTCACACATAGTACTCAAGAATAAGATTCTTGAAGAAGTATTCTCCAGCAAGAAACCGGAATTCAACCATCTCAGAATATTCAGCTGTCCAGTGTACATACACATACCAAAAGAGAAGAGAACAAAACTATATCCTTCAGGAAAGAAGGGTATATTTGTTGGATACTCTGAAATCTCGAAGGCTTACAGAATATACTTCCTAGAGTACAAGAAGATCAAAATCAGCAGGGATGTAACATTTGATGAAGACACAACTTACAAAAAATCCAGAAAGAGACTCGCTGAAGAGCCTGAAGAATCCGAAGCTCCCAGAATTCATGATACAACCCTAAATGAAGAAATTCAAGAACAAGATCAAGAATTTGAAGAACCACAAAGACCTATAGATCCACCTCAAGAGAAGAATCCTCACAAGAGGAAACCTACTTGGGTACGAGAAATTATCCAAGGTGTCGAAAGATATGGGGCTCAATAAGAAAATCATAAAGAAAGAAAGATAACCAGATCTTGCTATGGATATGTAGCCTTACCATGTGACTTTATCAAAGAAGAACCTTCCAGTTATGAAGAAGTGGTAGAATGGAAAGAATGGAAGGATGTGATGATCGAAGAATATCAATCAATCATGAAGAATGATGTTTGGGATGTTGTCCCAAGACCAGAAGGGAAGTCAATTGTAACTTCCAAATGGATCTAAAAGATCGAGCATGCTACAGATGGTAGCATAGAGAAATATAAGGAAAGATTTGTGGCTCGTGGCTTCTCATAGAGGAAGGAATAGACTATGAAGAAACATTTGCTCCTGTAGCCAGATATACTTCCATCAAATCAGTACTTGCTTTGGCTATAGTAATGAAATGGAAGATACACCAAATGGATGTCAAGTCTTCTTTCTTGAATGGTGTAGTGGAAGAGGAAGTGTATGTAGAACAACCACTTGGTTTTGAGACACATGATAGGGAGTCTCATGTGTGCAGACTGAAGAAATCCCTGTACGGTTTGAAATAGGCACCGAGGACATGGTACGGTAGAATTGACAGCTTTCTATCTAGTTTAGGATTTACCAAGAGTAAAGCAGATTCCAACCTTTACTACAAGGTTGAAGATGGAAACCCAGTGATGCTTCTACTGTATGTAGATGATCTGTTTGTAACAAGTATGGATGGGTTGATTATTGATACGAAGAGAAAGGTTGTTGTCGAAATTGAAATGAAGGACTTGGTTATGATGCATTATTCTCTAGGTATGGAGATGTGGCAAAATGCAAATGGAAACTCCCTTGAACAAGGGAAGTATGTAGTAGAGATCCTAAAGAGGTTTGGGATGATAGACTGGAAGGCTATGGCCACACCTATGTCATTGAACCTGAAGTTATTGAGTGATGCTTCATCAGAGACGGTTGATGCTACAATGTATTGTCAGATGATTGGGTTCTTGATGTATCTAATGAACACAAGACCAAACATTTGCTTTGTTGTGAACACCTTGATCCAGTTCTTGACATATCATAGAAATGTTCACTTGATTACTACAAAGCATATTTTGAGGTACCTGAGGGGTACAATTGATTATGGGCTCAAGTATGAGGTGAATCAGAAGATTAATCTAGAGGGTTATGTTGATTCAGATTGGGAAGGTAGTTCCATCGATAGGAAGAGAACTTCAGGGTGTTGCTTCAATATGGGATCAAGTGTGATCTCGTGGTTTAGCAGGAAGCAATCCTGTGTGGCACTGAGTACAGCTGAAGCAGAGTATGTCATAGATTGTTCAGCTAGCTATGAGGCAATATGGTTGTGGAAGCTATTGTATGATTTATTTGATCTCTATATGGAAGCTACTTGTATACATTATGACAACCAGAGTTGCGTGTAGTTGTCAGATAATCCAATGTTCCATCACAAGTCGAAGCATATTGAGATCAAGTATCACTATATCAGGGATATGGTGCATATGGGATTAATGAAGCTTTAGTACATTCCGATGGAGGAACAGATAGCTGATGTATTGATGAAGCCATTGGCTAGGGTGAAGTTTGAGTACTTTAGGGAGAATCTTGGTGTTCTCTAGATCGAGGTCCCCTCCAAGGGAAAGTGATATGTCCCATAGCCATTCTGACATGATGAGAGGATTGGTTCTTTCCATGGTCAGATGTAAGGGATGAGCCATTCTGTCATGGTGAGAGGATTGGTTCCTTCCATGTCAGATATGAGTGCTGAATGCCATTCTTGGAATGGAGGTACCTGGTCAGTTACTAGGAACACTCAGTCCGGTACTGAGAGAGCCATTCTAATGAGTAGTTCAGATGTAAGGGCTGAGCCATTCTATCATGGTTAAAGGATTAGGTTACTCCCATGTGAGATGTGAGTGCTAGCCATTCTGTCGAGTAGGATAGATGTAAGGGCAACTACCATTCTAGGAATGGAGGCACCTGGTCAGTTACCAAGTAGCTCAGTCTGGGACTGGGGACCATTTTTGATATGACTGTAGGATTGGTTCCTACTTGATTAGATGTGAGTGCACTCCCTTCTGAACATGCATGTTGGATTGGTTCCTTACGTGTGTCAGATGTAAGTGCAGATCCTTTTCGAACATGCATGTTGGATTGGTTCCTCACATGTGTTGAATGTAAGTGTAGAGCCTTTTTGAACATGTATTTTGGATTGGTTCCTCGCATGTGTCAAATATAATTGCTAAGCCTTTTTTAACATGCATGTTGGATTGGTTCCTCGCATGTGTCAAATGTGAGTGCTGGGCCTTTCTAACATGCTTGTGGGATTGGTTCCCACATGGTTAGATGTGAGTGTTGGGCGTGCCTTTCTGATATGATTATAGGTTAGTTCCTACATGATCAGATGTAAGTGATGGGAGAATACCTACATGGTGGCTAGGCCTACATCCAGCATGAAAAGGGGTTGGCTTTGTAGAGCTTCCTATGGCTAGAAGAATAATGAGATAGAACCCGTGAAGATTCAGTATTAATGATCCAGTAGAGATGATACATATCAAGGGAAGATCCAGATCCAAAGATGATGCTCCAGAGATGATCCATATCGAGGGATGATCCAGATCCAGGAATGATGCTACTGATGATCCAGTTCAAGTGATGATCCAGATCGAGTGATGATGATCCAGATCGAGTGATGATCTAGATCCAGTGATGATGATCTAGTAGGAGTGATGATCCAGATCTAGAGACGAAGATGACTTGAAGACAAAGAAGACTTAAAGAAGAAGATGACTTGAAGATGCACATGACAAGAAGAACCAGAGAAGAAGACCAGTGATGAAAATTGTGTCGAGAGAATACCTTCCTTGTTAAGAGGAAGTGTTCATGTAATTCTAACTTTGGAATGTATTCACTTGTATTTCTCATCTATTGTAACCTGATGTTTATTTTCGGATGTTCTTGTATCATGTCATGCCCCGATGTTCCAATAGAGAGAATCAATAATGTAAATAAGTCATGTCAAGTCATTGTGGTTAACCCTCCTATTGTCTAAGGGTTAAAGTCCCCACAGTTCCGGGGCACTAGCGTTATTAGACTCTCCTAGTGAGGTCGGCCCTAGTAGGGTTTTAGTCATGTCAGGATTAGTATAAATAGAGAGTTGGACTCTCTATTTAGCACACATCTCATACACACTCAAGTGTAGCCCATAGTTGAGGAAGAGAAAAACACTGGGGCAAGAGGAAAGAGCTTAATGCTATTAGGAGATTGTCTTACTGTTTTTGGGTTTCACTTTTGTGCTGATTCTATCTCAGAGGAATTTGTGGGGTTTTCTCGATTTATGGTTTCCCCGAGGAAAAACACTGTGTTCATTGTCTCTTATGTTTAATTGTTGTTCTTGTTGTTCTCTCAGTTTAAAGATACAAATGATATGCTAGCTTAATGTTCAAAAACTAACATGAAGGATCCTCAACAAATCGTAATGTTCATTGCATTATGAATAAAAGTAATTCTAATAGTCTTAATAGTTTAATAACAAAAGCTAATTCTTCACTACCAAATAATGAAAATGGTATTGATGACATTGCTATGGAATATTAGTGTCGATTACACTAGGTACCACAAAGCGAGAAACAATTTTCACAATTTATAAATTTCTAGTTGTTTCAAAAGAAAAAATAAATGATAGTGCGAATGTTGCAAACCATTTACCTAATGATTTAAGGTCACCCCTCGCAATTGTTATGGTCTTGTGGGATAATTCTCTTTTTGCAAGCATGGAGGTTTATGACAAATAAAGGGGAGATGAAGGAGAGAAAGAAAACAAATCTCATTTAAATCTATTCTTAACAAAATGTGTAAATCATTATCATTATACCCACAAACTTCAAAAAGCCACAAACATAGTTCCTATAAAACTCTACAATAATTCCAAGAGGAAATATGAGTATAATAAAGGAAGTGTTTGTCTCCTTGAAACCCTCGTGTTGATGTACACAACCACACATTGGGATTGAAAAAAAACGAAAACACGAGTTCGATGATGGTACAAGAAAAACCTAATAAATCATCTCCACTTTGTGTGTAGTAAAAGGAACCAAATAAGATTACATTGTGTGGAAAAAAATAACACTTGGAGTAAAAATTATCACCGCATGCCATAACCTAAAAAAAATCACATATGCAATGTGTTAGAGTTCCCCTCAACCATATAATGACTTACCATCATGTTGAATTTTTTTTGATATCTAGAGAGTTGAAGTGCATGTAATGCAAGGAATTTCCTCTAATATAGATCACCCCATTAGCCTGGACTCCGAT
>LPNX010715200.1:0-10418 GCA_001517045.1 Pseudotsuga menziesii | reverse complement strand
AAGGTTAAATGAAGTAGGGGCCATTCCTGAAAATTAGATCTTTGTCTTCTTTGGTTTCGAAGTCAAACAGGAAGTATCCCCTTCCGACGGAGTATGATGTAACGTTTTTGGAGATGAGGGGTCTCTAGTTTCTTTGGACCCAGCTATCAGTGGATTTTGGCGAAGGCCAGAGCCCCGTGAATTGCCCGATCAGGGCTCGATCTGCCAGGGAGAAAGCAACCCGCATAGTTTCTTCCGGTGGGAGGGCTACTTCCGGCACATCTTCTATTCTCTTGACAAACTTCGGGGGATCTCTTATGCCCGATTATTGACATCCAATACAGATTATTGACATACTGTAAACGGAAGTAAAAATCTGCACTAAAGCATAACATGTCATATTTTGCTCATGTTTCTTCTTAAAATGCAATATTATTCTTCATTTTTGAATTGTAACTAATTTCACACGACATATTTTTATATTGTATGGTGATTTAGGTCACAACTAACTGAGATGGTTTAAAGGAGAAGCCGGATGTTAGAGCACTACTGCAGGTGCCTATATCTACTTTTGTTTTCTTCATGTGCTATACAAATTTCTATTTCTGTAAAATTTCCATGTATTTTCCCTAGTCCCTGCGTTGTTGACTATTTTCTGCAATTTTTGTAACAATAAGTTGGTTTTATGCAGTAGCTTACCTAGCATTGATTGAGGAATGAATAACATTGCTATCTATATACAGTTTGTTGTGTTCACCTGTATATGCAAGATATTCTTTCTCTAATCTTTAAAATCAGTTCAGAGCTCCGCAATTAAATACTTTAGGATGACAAGTACGATTTAGATATATAGTGAATAATGTCAAATTGGCACTCATCTCATTTAAATCTACAGTAGCTAGCTGATATCTTGTCTTATGTGTGCTCTTGTAGGTTCCTAACTAGTGTTAACCCCATGGAAGTTATAAAAATCATTGGAATGACTGGCTTTGAGAAACTAGGTTTTGGAAGTTTGATCTTGGACATGATTAGCCCTGCCAAGCCATCCTTGGGATTTGGGTGTTTGGCTATTGGTGTTTGGGATTACCACTTGTCCACCTCTGTACTGGCCCTAGTGAATAGCATTTAACGTTGCATGGGGGCAGTGGGTGTACTATGTTTGATCAGGTCTGTTGGTGAGAGATCTGATGGTTGATTTTTGATAAGTGCTTTTCATAACCTAGCCTTCTCTCTCCCTTGTAGCATCTTCTTGCATTTTGGTTTTGAGGAGTTGAGAGCTCGACCCTTTGCACATTCAATTAAGTGCTTTCTTGGCCATGACTGTTAGCCTGGGTTGTAAGTGTTTTTGTTGACTGACTGTTGACTATTGAAAAGTTTGGAACTGCATCCAAATTGTGTGTTCAGCTATGTTTGGATAAAGGTAGACTCATACCTTCCTCTATGTTTCCTTTTTGGTGCATTGTTTTTGTTTGATGGGTAGGAATTGTTGTTTGGTTGAGTGACTCTGCCTTGTGTTTTTCTTGCCCTTTGTTACATTTGAGCTCTATCACTGTTTTGTTATTGTTGCTTTCACTTGTTCGGTCACTAATGTATGAGGCCAAGTTGTTCTTTGGCCAGTCTGTTTGCAGGGTTTGATGTTGTTGTTTAAGCCCTCGACCCTTTGCATGGCTCAGAGTCCATACTGTGAGCTGTTAATGCACAGTAGGTGGAATTGTTGGTTATTTGTTGGTTGTCCGTGGTCGAGGCTGGCATTTGCATGATTTATTTGTTTGAACAGCTCATTGTGCTATATCTCTTGAGCATTGTTTTACAAAATTTGATGTTGAACCTGTACTATTTTTTGGCTTTCTTTCTTTTATGTCTGTTTACAGTGACAATGTAGAAATAAACTCGAGAAGCCAGGCTACGGTGAGATATGTTTTCTCAAAATCCCCTTAGTACTATAACGAGACCTACCTACCCTGCCAAAGTCATTCTTAGATCAAATTAATTTTATCTCCTTTTTTATGGTCTCTATATGTGATTACATCTCTGTGATGCAATTTACATGATCTTCCAAGAGATCATGGCACCTGTAGTCACTGGAATCGTGGTTAAATCTTATTGCATGTATGCAACTGGTGTATGACTCTCATGGTGCATATTAAAAGCTATGAAAGCATGGGTAAATCTTGACCATGTTCTGCATTTTTCTGGAATTTCTATTATTGATGGTAGACTTTGAACTTTACAAAATCTGCTTACTGTAATATCGATATAGGAAAGTAGACATTCAGACCTGTTGAGACCTGATATGCTGCTAAATTGAGGAGTTTTCATTGGGCCATCAACTGTGATCTTGTGGTGTATCCGCATGATAAAATTAAGCTCATCGAGGATCAGCCACCACCTTGGTATTGACCATGAAACTACTGTGTGAAGGAATGATGACATGCGGCGAATTGGAGAGTGGAAGTATTGCCCAGCCACTGCGTGGAAATTCAAAGCTACTATCGACACGAAGGAGGTTTACTAAACTGATTGGATGGAGTACTCTCAATGGTAGTAAGCCTGTGCTAAATTGTAGTCTTCGCTCTTTGATTTGTGTTAGTAATGGCTAGTTAGAATCATTTACTCTTTCTGAAGTGTGAAAAATTGATTGGAAAGAATTACAGTTTATGGAGTCATAAGATACTAACCATTATTGAATTTAGAGATCTTGAACAAACCATCTTAGGCATAGTGGAAAAAATCGGCATCAACAAAAAATCAGGGAGGGTCTAGAAAACATCTTCTCCGCAACATCAGCGAAAAAATCGGCAAACCGCGACAAGCATTAAAAAATGCAAATTTTGTACTTCAATAGGGTCAAAATTAGCTTACCGATTTTCCCCTATTTGCCAAATTTTCTCGTTTTTCCCTGATCTTTCTTGATTTTCTCTATTTTTTGCCGGTTTTTGCCGATTTTCCCGATTTTTTTAATGATTTTCCCGATGTCCGATTTTTTGAAAAATCAGGATTTTTTCGGGCCGAAAAATTGACAGCTAAGAAAAGTTGCGCTTTTTTCCACTATGATCTTAGGTAAAGAATATAGACCAACAAATTATCCCAAAAACTATGATAAAAGACATAAAGAGGCACTTATGCTTCTCAAATTGTCAGTTGTAGTTACATTAGTTCCAGAAGTAAGAAATTCCATTGTAGCACCTATGTTGTGGACAAATCTCCAAAATAAGTATCAAGCATCATAAGTTGGGTGGTCATTGTATTTTAAAAATCTTTTGTTTTAACGTTTCCACCAAGTTACAGGAAGGAGGACCAGTCTCTAAATATTTATTGCACTTGAAGGATCTTAATGATCAATTTTTTGCTATTAAGAAGCTGGTGGATGATGAGGATATGGTTGCTTTGTTGATGCGAAGTTTTCCGCTGTCCTTTGATTCATTTGTTGAGTCCTTACATCTCCTTGGGGAGAACCAACATCTTACATTTGAGAAGTTATTAACACTTTTTTGTACAAAAGGAAAGGAGGCTAGATTAGATAGAAGCATCAAATCCATCCACTATAATGAGTGCATTAAGTGCAGAGTTCAAAGGAAAAGACAAAAAAAATGCTAGCAATGTATCAAAGAGAACAAATTCAATTGTTATTACTGCAATAAGCCTAGACACTTCAAGAGATATTGCCAAAAAAACAATATGACTTGGCACGTGGTCAAATGAAATCAAGGCATGCAAATGTTGCCGAAAGAGGTGAAGAAGAAGCAGTGGGTGATTTTGCATTTGTGGCATTACATAATCAATCAACTAAGTCTATAGCCTAGTATTCGACTCAAGTGCATCTCACCACTACAAGTGTCACAGAAACTGGTATCTAAATTTCATTAAAGATAAGAGTAATAGTGAATCTATTGCTTTGGGTGATGGATGGACTCACTATGTTAGAGGATGTGAGGTTGTTCATGTCATATTGAACAATACTTTAACTTATACTTTCAAAAACGTTCGATATGTTCCTAACATGAGCAAAAATCTTGTCTATTAGTGAGATAACTAGGAACCCTAATATTTTTGTAAATTTTCAAGGAAGCAAATATATGGTCACTACTCTCGTGATAACAAAGTGACTATAGTTTGTATTGGTGAAAAAGGGTTGTATAGACTGGTTGATTCTAAAAACAACAAAGGCACATGCACCAACTATGGTAGAGAATACAAATGTACTCTGGCATTAAAGGTATGGACACCTAAGTTATCAATATTTATTTGTACTTAATAAGACTAATATGGTGGATGGTCTTCCATCCATTCAGGATTGTTAGAGGTATGTGCAGGATTGTTAGAGATACGTGCAGGCTGTCAGTTATGAAAACAACATTGGCTTTTATTTGATACTGACAATAAAACATGGCAAGCCAAATGAGTTTTGGACCTAGTACATGTTGATTTGCATGGTCCAATGAAAACACTTACAATATATGGAGATAAGTAATTCCTATTACTGGTTGATTACTATTCAAGGAAAATTAGGGTTTGTTTTATGAATAATAAGTCAAGTTGTTGTTCAAATTTTGTAACATAAAAGGCTTTGGTAGAGAAACAAACAAGTAAACAACTGAAAGCTTTAGGATATGATAATGGAGGTGAGTTTGTTTCCACTTAGTTCAAAGAATCTTGCAAAAGGGAAGGTATACATAGGCGGTATACCACTCCATACACTCCAAAACAAAATGGAGTCATGGAAAGGAGGAATAAGATAGTTGTGGAGATGGCAAAGTGCATGGTGCACAGCCAAAATGTACCATAGCCATACTGGGAAAAACCAGTGAATGTTGTCGTTTACATCCTTAACAAAACTCCTTGTAAATATTTGTAGGATATCACTCCTGAGGATTCATGGTTAGGTAGAAAACCTTTTGTAAGAGATTTTCATATTTTCAGTTGTATTGCTTTTGCAAATATTCCCAAGGAAAAACGTTCCTAATGAATAACTGGATGTTTCTATGAACCAAATTGTGATTAATAGAGATGTTGTCGATGAGAAAATATCATTCTTCTGTGATGATGGTAAATCTATTGGTAGTACTAATTAGTGTATGGGAAATTGTTGCTCATTCAAGAACAAATTCTCGTGTTGAAATCAAACAGGACTTAAAGCCGGAAACATCATAGGAGTCAAGTTCCAAGGAGGGGTTTGGTGAAGAAGAGGGGGATTCTAAATCTTCACAACAGAGAGAGATTCTTGATCTTCACAGAAATACCAAGAGGGTCAACAAAGGAAATGGAAATGGTATTATACCATGATGGAAGGATATTGAGAAGATGAGTTGCCAAAGGCACTAGAAGGAAAGACTACATGATTGAGGAAACAAATTGTGCAAGGCAGTGAGCAGAGAAAATTTTCTTTAACTTCTGTTGTTTTCGTGTCAGGTATTTGAACCTAGCACATTTGAAGAATCCAAAGGAAAACTTGAATCAGAGGCTGCGATGAAAGTGAAATATGGTGCATAGATGAAAAGCAAGACTTGGGTCTTGTCCACATTGCCTCTAGGGAAGAAAGCACTTGGTTGTAAATGGATTTTAAAAGTCAAATATAAACTAGATGGTTCTTAAGACAAATACAAAGCTTGTCTTGTTGCCAAAGGATATGCACAAGATGAATGGGTGTACTGTGAAGAAATCTTTTCCCCCACAGTGAAAATGGTGACTTTTCGACTAATTATCTCCATTTCTGCTAATTTTGGATGGAAGATATACAGATGGATGTTAAAAGTGCCTTGATGTAACTGCAAGGGTTTCATTTTTTTGGAAAGAAACATTTGGTTTGTTGGTTGGTAAAGTCCTTGTATGGACTCAAGCAGGCTCCTCAAGCCTGGTATTTCAAACTTGATCAATACCTTAGAGATTCTAGAGTTAGAAAAACCTATTATGAACCCACTTACTACGTCAAAAACAGTGACAATGATATATTGATCTTATTTTGTCTATGTTGATGGTCTTCCCATCACCAATAGCAGTGCCAACAAGATTCAATAGGTGAAATTTGATATTTGATCTATTTTTGAAATTACTGATTAAAGCCTGCTTCATTATTGTTTAGGTGTAGAATTTTTGCAATCTAAGCACGCTGTCCTTTTATCACAAGTCAAGTATGCCAAAGCACTCTTCAAAAAATTCAGAATGACTGAATGTAATCCTAGATCTACACCTATGGAAGTTGTCATAAAACTCTCAACTTACACAGACTCACCACTAGTCAACGAGTCATTGTATTGGAAATTGGTTGGTAGTTTGATTTATCTTACTACCACCCAATCAGATCTATGTTTTTTAGTAATTTGTCTCTTTCTCAATTCATGTCTAATCCTGAAGAGTTACATTGGCAAGTTGCAAAATGAGTCCGTCAATATTCAAAGGGACCCTTGACTTTGGCATTCTATATCAGAGATATGTTGACTCCATGCTAGCAGAGCATATTGATTTCAATTACGCTAGATCAGTTGATACAAGGAAGTCAGAAATAGGTTATGTGTTCACTCTTGGTTTAGGAAGGTAATTTCATGGCAAAGTAATCTACAAGCTACAGTTGCCTTATCCTCCATTGACAAAAAATACAAGGCAGACTTCAGTACAGGTTGTGAGGCAATGTGGTTACGAAGAATATTGGTCAATCTTCAACTTGACCAAGCAGTGATAACCTCAATTTTCTGTGACAATTAGAGTGCTCTCAAAATGGCAAAAAATTCAGTCTATCATGCCATAACTAAGCATATTGAAGTTCATCACAATTACATCAGATAGTTGGTTGACAATCAAGACATTTTCCTTTATTATTGTCCTACAGCAGAGCAAATATTGACATAATGACAAAACCACTTGGTAATGATAATTTCACTCATCGTGCCATGTTAAAAAGAAAGCTAACTCCAGCTAGATTTTCATAATGGTATAATGAGCTAACATATAAGCTTTCACTCATAGTGCCATGTTAGAAGGAAAGCCAACTCCAATTAGATTTTCATCATGGTGTAATGTATTTGATAACAATGTGGCAGTGTTAG
Source organism: Pseudotsuga menziesii (assembly GCA_001517045.1). NCBI lineage: Eukaryota > Viridiplantae > Streptophyta > Pinopsida > Pinales > Pinaceae > Pseudotsuga > Pseudotsuga menziesii. Next base: position 3,399 of record LPNX010715200.1, on the reverse strand, counting down.
ATGGAAAACTACTTTATGAGAACTAACACACATTAGCTTTTACTCACCGTGCGATGTTTTAAGAACGAAAGCTAACTCCAGCTAAATTTCCATCATGGTGCATTGTGATTGATGACAATGTGGATGTGCTAGATGAAAAACTACACTATGAAAGTTTACACACATTAGATTTCACTCACCGTGCAACGATTTAAGAATGAAAGCTAACTTCAGCTAGATTTTCAACACAACTAAATGTGATTGATGACAATGTGGTTGTGTTACATGGAAAACTACCTTATGAAAACTAACACACATTAGTTTTCACTCATCGTGCCATGTTGTTAAAATGAAAGCTAACTCCAGCTAGATTTCTATCGAGGTGTAATGAGCTAATACACATAAGTTTTCTCTTATAGTGCCATGTTGTTAGAAGGAAAGCTAACTCCAGCTATATTTTCATCATGGTGTAATGTATTTGATGACAATGTGGGTGTGTTAGATGAAAAACTACCTTATGAAGATTAACATACATTAGCTTTACTCACCGTGCAATGTTTTAAGAATGGAAACCAACTGTAGCTAGATTTTCATCATGGTGCATTGTGATTGATAACAATGTGGTTGTGTTAGATGGAAAAATACCCTATGAAAGCTTACACACATTAGATTTTACTTACCGTGCAACGATTTAAAGAAGAAAGCTAACTCCAGCTATATTTTCAACACGGTGCAATGTGCTTGATGACAATGTGATTGTGTTAAATGGAAAACTACTTTATGAAAGCTAATACACATTAGCTGTCACTCATCGTGCCATGTTGTTAAAAGGAAATCTAACTTCAGCTAGATTTCCATCATGGTGTAATGAGCTAACAAACAAAAGATTTCTCTTATAGTGCCATGTTGTTAGAAGGAAAGCTAACTCCAGCTAGATTTCCATCATGATGTAATGTATTTGATAAAAATGTGGCTGTGTTAGATGAAAAACTACATTATGAAAATTAACCGACATTAACTTTATTGACTGTGCAATGTTTTAAGAACGAAAACTAACTCTAGCTAGATTTCCATCATGGTGCATTGTGATTGATGACAATGTGGTTGTGCTAGATGGAAACCTACATTATGAAAGCTAACACACATTAGAATTCACTTACTGTGCAATGATTCAAGGACGAAAGCTAACTCTAGCTAGATTTCTATCACGGTGCTATGTGATCAATGACGATGTGGTTGTGTTGATGGAAAACTACCTTATGAAAGCTAACACACATTATCTTTCACTCATCATGCCATGTTGTTAGAATGAAAGCTAACTCCAACTAGATTTGCATGATGTTGTAATGTATTTGATGACAATGTGGCTATGTTGGATGAAAAGCTACCTTATGAAAGCTAACACAGATTAGCTATTACTCACCGCGCAACGTTTAAAGAACGAAAGCTAACTCTAGCTAGATTTCCAACATGGTGCATTTTGATTGATGACAATATGGTTGTGCTAAATGAAAAATTACATTATGAAAGCTAACACACATTAGATTTCACTCACCGTACAACGATTTAAGGTTTAAAGCTAACTCCAGCTAGATTTCCATGACGGTGCAATGTGACAATGACGTTGTGTTAAATAAAAAGCTACCTTATGAAATATAACACAAATTAGCTTTCACTCATCATGCCATGTTGTTAAAAAGAATGCCAACTCCAGCTAGATTTTCATAATGGTGTAATGAGTTAACACATATAAGCTTTCATTCATAGTGCCATGTTAGAAGGAAAGCTAACTCCAGTTAGATTTTCATCATGGTGTAATGTATTTGATGACAATGTGGCAGTGTTGGATGGAAAGTTACCTTACGAAATCTAACAAACATTAGTTTTTACTCATCGTGAAATGTTTTAAGAATGAAAACTAACTCCAGATAGATTTCCATCATGGTGTGTTGTGATTGATGACAATGTGGCTGTGTTAGATAAAAAACTACACTATGAAAGCTTACACACATTATATTTCACTCATCGTGCAACGATTTAAGGATGAAAGCTAACTTCAGGTAAATTTCCAAAACTGCACAATGTGATCGATGACAATGTGGTTGTGTTACATGAAAAACTACCTTATGAAAGCCAACACACATTAGCTTTCACTCATCGTGCTATGTTGTTAAAAAGAAAGCTAACTCCAACTAGATTTTCATCATGGTGTAATGAATTAACACACATAAGCTTTCCCTTATAGTGCTATGTTGTTAGAAGGAAAGCTAACTCCAGCTAGATTTCCATCATGGTGGAATGTATTTGATGACAATGTCACTATGTTAGATGAAAAACTACTTTATGAAGGCTAACAGACATTAGCTTATGATGGCAATGTTTTAAGAATGAAAGCTAACCCCAGCTAGATTTCCATCATGGTGCATTGTGATTGATGACAATGTGGTTGTGCTAGATGAAAAAATACACTATGAAAACTTACACACATTATATTTCACTCACCGTGCAACGATTTAAGGATGAAAAATTAGTCCAACTATGTTTCCAACATGGTGCAATGTATTTGATAACAATGTGGTTGTGTTACATGGAAAACTACCTTATGAAATCTAACACACGGTAGCTTTCACTCATTGTGCCATGTTGTTAAAAGGAAAGATAACTCCAACTAGATTTCCATCATGGTGTAATGAGCTAACACACATAAGTTTTTCGTTATAGTGCCATGTTGTTAAAAGAAAATCCAACTCCAGCTAGATTTTCATCATGGTGCAATGTGTTTGATAACAATGTGGCTGTGTTAGACAGAAAACTACCTTATGAAAGCTAACAGATATTAGTTTTACTGACCGTGCAATTTTTTTTAGAACGAAAATTATCTTTAGCTAGATTTCCATCATGGTGCATTGTGATTGATGATAATGTGGTTGTGGTAGATAGAAAACTACACTATGAAAGCTTAGACACATTAGATTTCACTCATCGTGCAACGATTTAAGGATGGAATCTAACTTCAACTATATTTTCAACATGGCGCAATGTGATTGATGACAATGTGGTTGTGCCATGTTGTTAAAAGGAAAGCTAACTCCAACGAGATTTTCATCATGGTGTAATGAGCTAAAATATATAAGCTTTCCCTTATAGTGCCATGTTGTTAGAAAGAAAGCTAACTCCAACTATATTTCCATCATGGTGTAATGTATTTGATGACAATGTGGCTGTGTTTGATGGAAAACTACCTTATGAAAGATAACATACATTAACTTTACTCATTGTGCAATGTTTTAAGAACGAAAGCTAACTCCAACTAGATTTCTATCATGGTGCATTGTGGTTGATGACAATGTGGTTGTGCTAGATGGACAACCACACTATGAAAGCTTACATACATTAGATTTTACTCATAGTGCAATGAAT
>LPNX010715164.1:85261-151747 GCA_001517045.1 Pseudotsuga menziesii | reverse complement strand
ACAGGCTGAGCGGAAGGTGAAACCCAACCGCCATGAGATTTGTATAAGTATAGGCTTTTGCATTGGAATAGTTAATCAATCGGGAGTTATTACCAACAAGAAGTAATAAATAACAAACATGCATTTACATAAGACATAAATATTAAATATTTTCACGATGACATGAGTGTTGTGTTTCAAGAATTGAGATTGTTTTAAAGAACTATGCATTCACATAACTATAATTTAACAACATGAATATTTTTTTTCATGATGACATGGATCTTTCAATAGCTTTTATGTGTTGTGTTTCAAGAATTGAGATTGTTTTAAGGAACTATGCATTCACATAAGTAACAACAATTTTTCATGATGAAATGGATCATAGTTTTTATGTTATTGTGGATGTTGTAATATAAACCACATTGTTTTGAGGTGGCTTATTTTAAGAAAATCTTAAATCCAAATGAAATATTATAAAAAAATCTGTCTTAAATATTGGATTTTAATATTTTAATATTTTTTAGTTCTATTTATTATATAATAATATAAAATAATATGTAATAATTTTAATGAAATTAAGTTTTTTTTAATAAACATTATCCTCATCCTCACCATCTTAAGGATGTGCTATTCTCATCCTCATCCCCACCATCTTAAGGAATGTGCTATTCCCTTTAGACTCTAATTTTAGTGAAACTAAATATTTCTAACCTTACAATTTTAAGTAATATTCATTTAAACCCATATTTTTATAACCTTACAACTTTACCTAATATTCATTTAAACTCGTACTTTTATAAACAATTTCCTAGTTATCCTAATTTTTTATATCCATTTTATAGCTTTCTTTACAGCTTTGAAAATCAGCTTTTCCTTTCTTCGCCTTAATATAACGTGTAACGAGTATATTGGCCAATAGATTCTATTTTATTTAAATCTCTTAAAAAATTTATTCTTGTAATTAATTTAATGTTATATATTATGTGATATAGTAATGTAATTGTATATATATTTTAAATTTTAGAATTTAACTTAAAAACATGTTTTGCATATTTAAAATAATTATTTTTAACCATTCAACTTTGACCCAAATGAACAAGTATTTAACCTTTTTTTTTGAATAAATGAACTTATTTTTATATTATTTCTACATGCATGTGAAAAGTTATTATTACGATCTTTGACGTTTATTAGATATCATTTCGTGGAAAAGAGATATTATTACATTCTTTGATATTTATAATAGAAATTATTTGGTCGAAAAAAAATGTATAAGCACATTATTTATTTCAATAATAACTTTACTATGACTTTCAGTCACCTACATTATTACTCTTTTCACTTTTACTATAAAAATGTTAAAAAAATAGAGCTCAGCTCATGTGCATATGCGACTATTATTATTTTTTAATTATCACTATTACAAAGACAAAAATCATGAATGAACAACCATAAATGATCCCACGTGGTTACAACTTGCATCTGCTCAATCATGATTCGATCGCGAGATTACCTAATGTTTTCCCGCCTCGACAAATGATGCCCGCCCTTCAGAATGTGTTTTAGCGTGATGATCAGCGCCTCTTCACAGTTAAATGTATCGCATCCCGACAGTTCCTCGTGCGCTGGATACCGTTCACCTAACTACGATCAGGCTGCCGTGGCTGCCGGTCACGATGGGCTCTGAGACGTTAAAGATTTTAATGGGAGTCTTCAGTTTTCTTGCTGGACACACCTAGAATTTTCTTTTGGAAAAGCAAGTATTGTCACTGTTCATGCAAAATATCATCACGGCTGTTTCTTTAGAGTATACAAAGAAAAAGTTTCCAATGAAAGGAGCGGTGCGTGAACCTGCACGGATTGATCTTTCGGTTGGTGCGTTCGTCTGAACGCTTTCGGCTGTTGTAAATAGTGTGGAAAATTGCAAGGTCGGGAGTACTTTCTATGAAATTTTGGAATCCCAAGAAATAAAGTTGAAAAATGCTGAAACATAGAAGGCATTCAAGTGTTTTTGTGAAAGAGTCCCGGGGAGTAGCGGTGCAATTCGTGCTGAAAATTGTGAGCTGTGCAGCACTGGAGTGTACTTTTTGTGAAAATTGGGATCACATGGAATCATGAGGAGCGGATGTGCAAACTGATCTAAATAATGCAGAAAATTGCTAGGTTTTTGTGAAAATTTGGATAAATTTGAGAAGGAGATGTGCAAAATGTAAAAATTGCTAACTATGCAGTTCTATTTTCGAAATTTTTGGTATAATTGGAATCCTGAGGAGTAGAGTGTAAATGATGAGAAGATTGCTGAAAACTTACGGCGTATATGGTATTATTTAATTGTGAAAGTTTGTGTTGGCGCCGCTGCTGCGGTGCATAAGGTAATGCTTCCATGAATTTTTCGATATTTAACTTATAAGGTGTCGATAATGCAGAAGAATGGCAGCGCCTGAATTCTTAGCTGTGAAAAAATAATTCTGATAGTTCTGAGCTCCTACATGCAGAATGCTGTAAGAAATATGCTCATGTTCGAGTTGAAATCCGGATCTTTCTGCTTTTGAGGAAATTGTCGCTATTTTCGCTGTGAGGTTTGGACAGCTGGAATGTTTAGCTCAAGCAGTTTCTTATAAAGTAAAAGATCGAACTGTAATCAGAAGGCGGAAAATATATTTGCATTGTAAAAGAAATTATAATCCAGTGCGAAGCTTCGAATAACATTAACATCCGAAGAATGCCATGGTACATCTAGGGTCCAGAATTGAACAGTTCAGGTTATTGTTGTGCAGTGCTTCTGAACGTTGCAAATTAAATCGAGAAGTAGACGTTGCGGTTTAAAGATAGTGACCTTTACCGTCTAAAACGTAACATCTACTCAGGAAAACGCAGGTTTTTCCTTTATGCGAGCTGGAAAGCTTCGTAATAACGTCAATAATGAAGTTATTGCATAGGATACATCAATTGGCAAAGTTTTGTGCTTCTTACTGTGCACCCCTTCAAAATAATGCAAACAGTGCAAAAAGTGCAGCCTGGGTTCTTCGAGGTTATTGAATCGTATTCGGCTCTGAAGCGGTGTAACTGCAGAAGAATATTGGTTAAGATTTGGAGTCTGGTGGTTTAGACGGACATAAATTTAGCAGATACCCACGTAGTTTGAAACTTCTTCTACCCTGGAATCCGAGACAAGTAACGGCAAGCAGAAATTCAGTTTATGCTTGCATTCAGGACAGGCAATTGCCATACACAAAATACCAATACCGGCATTTTGATTTCCAATGAAGAGATCTTTGTACTACGAAAGCCTGTTTTGAAGTCCAACGCTTATGGCGGTCCGGAATTGCAAATCCAAAATACCAATACCGGCATTTTGATTTCCAATGCAGAGATCTTTGTACTACGAAAGCCTGTTTTGAAGTCCAACGCTTATGGCGGTCCGGAATTGCAAATCTGGCGGGTAATTTCCTTTCCTCTATCCATTTACATTTTTTGTAAAAGTAAATTAATTAAAACCATTCAAATTGTGCAAGCTCACCCCTGACCACCCCTGATAGGACATATTTTACAAGTATAACTCGAAGCGCAGGACAAATTTTATAAGTATAACTTGAAGCATTATAATTTTGAAAAACTTAAATTAATAATCCCTCGCTTTTACTTCCCCTGAAAATATAACTAGACTACCGAGGCATTATAATTCTGGTAAAAATAAATTAATAACCCCTCGCTTTCTCTTACCCCTAAAGATTATCTTACAATGCTGTTTTATGCTACGTATATGCCCAGATACCCCACAGGGTTATATTCCGATTCCGTGTTAAAATGCTGGTTGACATTATCTTATTGAAGCTTTCAATTTCTGTTGATCAATCATTTACTTATATCTCAGTAATTAGATGAGTTTTCTATTCTTTTATTTAATTATTTATTTTTAAAGTAGATTGATAAATTATGTTTGTTTTATTTTTATTTTTTCTTATAACAAATTGATAAATTATTCTTTTATTCATTTATTTATTTTTAAAGTAAATTGATAAATTATGTTTGTTTTATTTTTATATTTTCATATAAGGTTAAATTATTCTTTTATTCATTTTTAAAGTAAATTGATAAATTGTGTTTGTTTTATTTTTATTTTTTCTTATAACAAATTAATAAATTAGTTATGACTATTACTAGTTTAGTTTTCTTATATTATCCTGAAATTCTGATTTTTCAATTGTTAAATCTAATAATAAATTAAATGGCTTTATCAATTTATGTTCTTCATTTATTCCAAATCTTATATTTTATCACTCAGCAATTTAGTTTATTTGATCCTCTCATTTTGGAAGTACCATCCTAATACTATTAGGAAACAAATGGACACATCCTATACTATGGGGTGCTGTAATGGGCTTGAAAAGGCAGAGTTTACGTCGGGTGGCCATGATGTGAGACGCATTTACCGTCGTTGAAAGGGGAAGAGTTTGGAGATGACATGTTCCTTTCTCTTCTTAGAGAATCACTGGAAACAAGACATCTTTGTGAAAGATAAAAAACGTCACAGAGGCTGAAGCAAAAACCATTCAGATTCAGCAAACTGTATTTGCACAGGTTTTGCAAAACACGGAAGTTATGCTCTGGTGAAATGTCAGAAATGCGGTTTTCTCATACCACACAAAACAAACATTACTCAGATATTTGCACAGTTTTTTCAAAACACAGGAGTTCTCCTCGGGTAGAAATGCCAGGAAGGGCGAGTATTCTCAACAAATACTAGATTTTATTTAAATGCTTGTAAAGTTTTTACTTTAGGGGAAATATGTTAAAAGAACCTGAAGGTACTGGCCATTTTTCTTGGTTAGGTGTTTTCCACAACATTATTGGGCTTCTAAATTTTACAATTTTTTCTCTTTGCTTTCGAAGTGGAAGCACGTTACCAATGCCCTATCGGAATTGAGCTTGGTGTTTCGATGCAGTAAATCAATAACAGTTTATCCACACCAGGGCAGCGTGTGGTATTTGCAGAGTCTGACATTGACAGGCTGGAATGTCAACACGCACATGAACATTAGACGTTATTTCTCATCATCAAGTGGGGCATGTAGCTCAGTGAATGGGTTCTAGTTTTGATTCCCAGTCGTGGTGCCTGGGTTTGGTCCTAGCAGGGGGCATGCAGCTCAGTGCTAAAAGCAGCCCTGCTGGCCATTGGTTGGGCTGTGGTCTAACGATGAGAGTGTTTCAGTCTATTTCAGGACAAAAATAGATTGACTCTTAGCGTGTCAAGTTCTTCAACGGTTTGTTTCCAAAAATGAAACCGAGTTTTGTTAGAGAAATTAATTACGAGCAGATGTCTTTCAAATCCCAGTAGCCCAGTCAGAGTCCGTAAAAAACTGTTTTGTGGGTCACACTGATAGAGTATGGAGTTCATGTCTCGCCATATTTATTCAGCAGTGTTTTTGTTCTGCAAGTCAAGATGTTTGGTGAAGTTATAGTCATGAATTAAATTGCATTCTTTAATGTTAGTCAAGAGAAGCAAAAAACAAGTCTTTGTATTTGTTCTGCAAGTCAAGATGTTTGATGAAGTTATAGTCATGAATTAAATTGCATTCTTTAATGTTAGTCAAGAGAAGCAAAAAACAAGTCTTTGTATATGTAGAAGAAATCTGAATAAAAAACAAAGCATATTAGAGAAGAACATAGTAAGAGAGAAATGATGTTAGTTTTTACAAGATTATGGCAGTATAATTTAATTGCAAATGAACAATAGGATCTTTAGAAGAAAGACAAATCACAGAAACAAAGAACACAAGAATTTATTTTGGGAAACCCACTCGGAAAAAAGCCCAGCAAACCTTCGTATAAAGATAATAGCTCCCGAGAAAAGAGAGAAGAAGAAAGAGAGAGAAAATGTCTCTCTAAGATGCAACCCCAGAAAACACTCTCCTTGACTGCAATAGCGCACCTTTTCAGCTAGAGCAAATTGGCTGTGAGTTGATGAAATAATGAGGAGGGACGCCTCCTATATATATTGATTTTCCGAGTGAAAAATTACTAGGGCCGATTTGACAGTTTGCCTGGGGCCGACCTATCTTGGGGAAACACAAAATAATTTTATTTTTATTATTTTTTTGTGTATTCTTTCCCCAAGGTTTACGTTGATTCTTTGTAGGATTTACATGACTAATTACATCAATATAATCTCCCTTAAGATGTACAATACAAGTACAATAAGAGTAACTTTTGAAGTTGCACAAATTCCAACACTCCCTTTCAACAAGGATGGTATTCTTCAGATATGGTCATTATCAGCGTCATGAACATCTGGGTATTCTTCTGTATATCTCATTTGTCTTGATCATCTCTATACATACTAAAGGTTGTCAACATTGTCTTTGTTCGTCGAGAGGTGTCATAAAAAAATCTGATCCACTCAGTTCGTCGGTAAATCTATCATCTCTGCAACTCTACACAGTTCGTCTCTACTCGAGAACCAGGACTTGCTTCACACAACCATCTACTATCATTTCATCTCAAGTGTTGGTGAGAATTCTCCTACACTAAGTTGAGAACCAGGGGAAATTCTCCAAAACACCAGGTTAAGAACTAGGACCAATAGAGGTCAACAGTGTACACGACTATCTACTACCAGTACATCTCAAGAGTTGGTGGGAATACTCCAAAGAACACCAGATTGAGAATCAGAACGTATATTGGTCCCCAGTGCACATGACCGTCTATGTCTTGTTGCCGCCTTTCACACACTTAGGGGGGAAACGTGGAATAAATTTTCAAGCCACTTGGTGTTTCCTTGGAGGCAAGTCTCGAGTCAAGGCTGCCACCTTGTTCTTGACTCCTCCTCTTTAGGCCAACTCCTAATCGAAGCCAAGGGGTGTAGTCACTATTAATTTCTAATGTTGTTAAGGCTTAGTGTGATGATGGTTAAGTTACTTAGGAGTTTGATGAAAAGAAATACTGGAACCAGATATTGCAACGATATTTGTTAAACACAACTACATACATAATCACTTAACACATGATATATAAAGCATATAAAAGCAAATGATTGTATGATGATAATACCAGTACCAAGAATGGAGTCAAAAATAAGAAAGTGTTGTTGTATTGTTGGGATGTGTTGCAAATGCTCTTGGTCAATCTTAAATTAATATGGAAGATGAGCGAGTTAGATTAGGGGGAAGGGAACTCCAAATATACCCGAAAGTACGAGGAGTATGTCAAAAACCCTTATCTGATACGGATCCATGCGAAGAATATGTGGGTTGGGTCGGAGTCTCTGAGATGTGTCTAACACTACACTAACAAGCGTGTATCTTGATGGTGTCTTGAGGTCACTACCTAGTTGTTCCCGCTTTCTTTGTGAATTTTCCATCACAACGGATCAAATTGAGGCGTTGGATTTTCGCTTGGAGAGGTTAATTGAGATGTGAAAAATAATTAAACTAGTCACCCACGTTGCTTTTGATATAGCGAACTGTTTGGTCGAACCGCAACCAACACAATGGAGTCTTGTTGATTTTAAGGATTTTAAAGACTAAGTTTGTTTATTAAAAAGGAAAAATTAACCTCCAAGAATCTCTTTCGGTTCAAATGAACCTCAATCGGGAAAGCAAGGAGGGGTAAATTTTAAAATGCGAAGTCAAAACTAAAGTACTGAAAGAAACAAGGTTTTCTAACTAAGCCTATCACACATCTCTTTCCGCTTTTGGGTAACTCGGGAAGTCGTGGGGTTAGTATTGGTGTTACTTTTGATTCCAATAAGATATAGAATGAAAATAAAGAACAAAGTATACAACTCTGCAACAGAAACTAAACTAATCAAGCACAACACAAAAATTGACACCGATGCGGATCCCCCCTGGGGGGATGGGAAGTGGGCTTCGAAAAGCCTACTCAAACTTTTTTACTCTCGGTTACAAATCTTGATGATAAATTCTCTTTGGTCCTTGTTATCTGGGATCCAAAGGCTTACAAAAAATTAGAAAAGAAACCACGAAAGTAGGGGGGACCCTGGGAAGCTCCAGATGGCCCAAAAATGGAATTTTGGGCAGCGTTTCCTTTTCTTTTTTGGTGGACCTTCTAAAAACAAGCAAGCTTTTATTAGTAGAAAGTGCCCAAAAACACTTTGGAAGTGTCTTTGAATAACAAAAAAAAATGAATTTTTTTTAAGTTAAACAATTAATTTTAGAAGAAAAGCGAATAACTAAAAAGATTGGGATTGAAACTCAACTTCTTAGGGTCTTGGAAAGCCTTTGCAAGGCTTCCAATAAGGAACTTGATGCTAGAGATTCTTACTATACTCAATGCAAACNATTTAGATCTAAGCAACAAATGAAACACCTCTATAAACTAGATCTAAGGAAGATATTTATCTTAAGCATGTAGATCTAAAGTATAAAAGCAAGTAACCAAATAATCGAATGAGAAGTTTTAATTTTTAAAGGAAGAAGGTTAGGAGCCCTGGTGAAAAGATTCAGCAATTAAAGATTGGTTGAAATGCTTCAAGAGGACAGTGTTTCTTGAAAGGTGAGTGGAGAGTAGGAGAAACAAACTAGATCTCCTTCAAATCCACCCTAGAGAAACCTGAAAGACACTTGCACTTGCATAAACTTGTTAAATAGTTAGTGAAATCCAAAATGTGAATGAAGAGAGCATACTAACAAACAAGTAAATATGCAAAATCTTGAATTTGACAAAATGAGATTTTCACTAAGAGTTGAAACAACAATGCTCATCCTATTTATCAATAGTAATCATTAGGCCAACCCTTCATTAGGGTTTCTGGGGTTGTCTCTTTCAAGATCAGATCTTGACACCTTGTTAGAAACAGTAGAAGCAGTAAAACCCAGCTTCTCGAGAAGAGGATAAAAAAAAACAGTCTTTGTCTGCCTGCATTGAAGATTGAATAGAAGTAGAAGAGCTCAGAGGCGTGCTCAGTCTCAGCCTAAAACTCGATTTATAAATTGAAGGCTCCACGGGTGGGGAACAAATCCTGTAAACTCTCGGTTGGTTAAAGAACTGTCTAAAAGGTTATATTCAGTTTGAGTCTATTTTCTATTGGGGTGGATGGAAATCTGATTAGAGAGCATCCTTGACTTTGCAGGAAGCTAGTTGTAAAACAAGATAAAGGGAACGGTGACGAGAATAATATCCCCTTAGTGATAATGACTTCAGATGATACACACAGTCGAACTCGAGAGCTTCTTGAGTCAAATGCATATTTTGGGATGAAGTCTAATCAAGTGCACCTTTTGAAGCAGGAAAAAGTGGCATGCTTCGCAGACAATGATGCTGGTTTGGCATTAGATGCTTCAGAAAAGTATAAAATTCAGACAAAACCACATGGGCATGGAGATGTGCACGCACTGCTCTATTCTAGTGGGATTCTACAGAAATGGGAAAGTTCAGGCCTGAAATTGGTTTTGTTCTGCCAAAACAGTAGTGGATTTCTCTTCAAGACAATACCTCCATCCTTAGGTGTAAGTGCAAGCAGGGATTTTCATGTTAATTCTTTGGCCGTTCATCGTAAAGCCAAAGAAGCAATTGGTAGCATTGCTCAACTTACTCATGAAGATGGGAGCAACACGAAAATGTGCCAAGGAAGCCACTGCAAGGTTGTGCCTGGTCAGTAGTTTCAGGACTGTCATCTCGTGTCTCCATCTCTTATCGTATCAATTTTCAGTGAAGTAGGAGGCGTATCACCAGTATGAAGCGATCCCATATTCTGATCTACGGATTGAGAAATTAGGCATTGTAACGTCTGAGGTTTGGCTTGTTATACTCGTGGGGTTCATTCCACTTTTCACAGCACACAGATGGATATCAAACGGAGCTGATCTCCCATTAAGGCACTGCACCAGAGTCATGAAATCCTGGACTTGTGCGTAGAATATTGCGTGCAGGTTAATGAATAAGTCTAATGATCCGGTGACGATGGACATCGACCAAAACATTTGGAGCCGAAATGTTAAACTCCGGCTGGCATCTGACTGTTGTTTTTTGAGCCGTGAAGATGGCCGACAGTGGAACTCGGCCCCACGCTTAACGTTTCTCATAATCGGTGTATATCAAATAAAAATATGTCCCGACGCCAAGCAGAGACAGTCGTGGAGAAACCATCACAGTCACGGATTTTCTGGAGCAGAACGAGGGGTGGGCATGTCATTTTCCAGACCCGTGATAGGCAGCCATTTATCAATCATCGCGTGTTTCAAGCCGAGATTTTGCCAAACTGAGAAAGCGGTGGTGATGGCAGCCAACGGGAGCAAATTGGGGAGCCCGTGATTTCTTTTTTTTGACAGACCCATGCATCCATTGGCATTGTCAGCCAATTCTGTGAACTGAGCTTCACGATGTCAGGAAAATTTTGGAGTAGTTCATGGGCCTGAGTATCATCGTTTTTGATTGCCACGTTGAAATTGGTTGGCTTACCAAACAATTGACCCATGTCTTCATCAAACCGCTGACTGCATGAGAATCAGCTTCAGGGGATTCGATTCACGATAATGGTTGATGCTTTGGTTTAAGTGGGTGTTTTAACTCTTAGTAAAAAGGGGCAGGTTCACTTAACAAAGCTTTTCTTTAGTTATGTAATTATTTCCTTAGACATTAGTGGAGGAAATGGTGGATCTAAACTTCATCCACTTTTCCTCATTTTAATTATTATTTTATTATTGCTCTAGGTAAAAGAGAATGGTTTTTTGGGGTCTATAAAAGAACCAGCCTTCTCCATTGCAGCCTTCTCCATTGTAAAGGGAGGGAAAAACTAGGAGGAATTTTCCCCAAGTTTAATAGAAATTTATCTTTTTGGTTTACATGGTTGTTTAGTTGAGTTCCCTTCATGGTCTGTGGCATTAACTTGTGGTATTGAGTGTTAGTTGTTTTAGGCTTTCTTTCTTTCTATATCTGCGTCAAAGACCATAAACCGACACTCCCGTCCTATTGGAAGGCGGAAATCCTAGCAACTGTTTTCACCCTTTAGGTATATCAACACTGGTCCATTAGTGGGGTTTTGATCCTTCCCTTCATTCGTCAACATTTTCAAATACTCCTATGCTACAACCATTTCGCTAAGGCAGCCTCTTCCAATCACCATGCCTGCAACTGTTCCCTGCTTTAGCGATCTTAACACCAGGGAACACCAGGGACGCCCCCCTTGAATTGGAGAAGAGCCAACCTGAAGCAAGGAAGAGGAGCATAGTGATAGTGGCTCCCCTGTTCGCAGTTTCCATTGGGCCGGTGTGCTTAATTTTGGGCTTTGACACACGCACGCCGGTCAGGAGCGACAACACCACCTATTTCAACCAAACTCAACCAACCACTCATCAAGCGCTAAAAAGAAACAACCAACCACCCACGCGCTTGCTCTCCTTCTCCCTCACGCGCGACTTTAATAGTTGCTCTCCTTCTCCCTCACCCGCGAGTTTAATAGTTGACATGAGGTTGATGTCGTCTTCACAATACATTCGCTATCTCTATTAGAATTTAAACCAAATTTAGTTAAAAAAAAATTAAGAGGGGTCCACCCCTTCCTCCTACCCCTCACGTGTGAGCTTAAGCTAGCGTGAGTGTGGTTGACGTCACCCATCAAAACATATTCGCTACTTAACCTTTAACCAAAATTTTAAGATGTCTACAAGTTTAAAGAAGGTCTCATGACATGGGGGCCCATGCCATGTCACTTCCCCACTCTTTATTTGACTTTTTGACTTGTTAGATTTTTTGACTTAGGTGCCAAAATGATGCACCTTTAGCATTAAAATGCCCAAATGATGCTTTGTTAGCTAAATAATGCTCCACGGGGTGTTCTGGCCGCCCAAATCATATGAAAAGTGGTCTCTGGGTTAAGATGACGCTCTGAGTGTGAAAACGAGCATCCCCACGCAAAAAACGGACCCAAACCTAACTTTTATTACATTTTGAAGTTTTTCAATTAAACCATTAAAATAACTTAAAAAACGAAATTTTTTTTTTCTCGAAATCGAACGAAACTTGAGGAGTACCTAGCACATGTCCATACGACTCAAAAACAATGCCTAACATGTTCATATACATTGACACGTGAGTTGTACTAACCTCCCAAGGCCTAACCACCAAGACGACCATCCCAACTTTGGAGGAGCAGTGAAAACCTCGAAAATTATACATCGCTTATTCAACATTGCATAATTTATTAATTGACAAGCGAAAAAACACCTCGAAATAATCAGATTGATGTTTAAGTCTTAGAAAGCCCAACTCTTTACAAAAATATCATGCTAGCACACTTTATTACAACTCCCCCAAAGGGGTATGAACATGCGGTATAAAAAATAAAAAGGGCCTAGAAGGCCTGATGAACTTTTGAACATCGATCATGAACAAGTAACTTTGTTCAAACTTTGTCGGCTCACTTGAAGTCCAATTAAGTAAGACCTAGCCGGTAACATGTCCTACCTGCCTCAAGATGTCGATGGGATTTCTCCCATACTAGGCTGAGAACCAGGACGAGCAGAGGCCACCAGTGTACACAACCATCAACTACCAGTTCATCTCAAGAGCCGGTGGGAATACTCCAAAGAACACTAGATTGAGAATGAGAATATATAGTGGTTAACACTGTACACGACCATCTGCTACCTTCTCGTCTCACAATGTTGATGGGATTTCTCCCATACTAGGCTAAGGTTTAGAACAAGTAGATGCACTAATGTGAAGGCATCATAGATATCAGTGTCGACTTTCCCTTTCCACGAGGGATGCATTTTCTTCTACTCCAAGTATTTTGCGAAAGTATTCAAAGTTTGTCTTGAGAAGAGGCTTGGTAAGAATATCTATAGTCTGGTCATCTGTTGGAACATACTGTAGCTCGACCGCACCTTTATGCACTATTATCACATATATAGTAGCCATGCAACCATATTCTATTTTCCAGACACAGTACATTTTTCAGCCAGATCTCTTACATATGAGATGCTGAGATGAGCAGTTTTGATGGATCATTATTATATTAGTGGACTATTGTACTCTCTCATGTCAGGACTGAGTCTCAAGACACTCAGATTTGAGGACCGATGTAGCCATTTATGTCATTATAGAGCAGTCATTGATGTCCAGTTTCATATCAGTGCTTTCTCATTGGACAGATGGTGTCTTAGATGGATTATATGGCATGATTATGACTCAGCTTTTTATATTGTGTTATGGTTATTATTGCTCTTAGACTGATTTTTGTGACATGTATTAACTTGTGGTGTCATGATCTGACGGTCATAATTATATGGACTTGGTTGTATCTTGTACTATGTATTGATGTCCCTACTTAGACTTGGAAGTTCCTGATCTATACTCATTGGTTTTACCCTCCTTGCGGAGAATAGAGGTAGTCATTCCCACCATTGTTTTGGTTTGCTAGTGAACTTGGATCAAACTCATTGTCTTCACCCATCCATTACCTTCCAGTTTAGTTTTCAACTCAATTGACTTCTTGACTTATGGCATGGAGGATCTTTCTCCCCGCTAGAAATTTTGTTGGACAAGCCTCCCTGTTTATATTGTGTCTCGGCTCTGAGTTGGTGACAAAACTTGCGTTTGGTAAGTTGGATTGTATGCCTAAATCATTCTGGTCGGTTGTCCTGATGTTTGGCACTGTGCAGAACTCTCCCTATTCACTTGAGATGTTGTTGGCTAAAACTGAAAGCTCATGTACTACCTGTATTGAAAATATTGAATATGCGCCCATGGAAAATGAAAATTATAAAACTGTGTTTCTTAACATATGTAAAGAGGGCAAGAGCAATGAAATGCTAAAATACTCCTTGAAGAGTATAAGAAAAGGTCCAAAAAAGCAATGGTTAAAAATATGCTATATCCAAATATTGTTGACCTTATAAAAATAAATATGTCCCGGATGAAAGCTGCGATTAGATGTGCTTTTAAGCACTGGTGAAGTCCCAAAGGGTCATATAGGCCAAAAAGGCCATGGAATAAAATGATGATCCTAGTGAACTTCGATCAAGCTTGATGTAGTCATGATGCCTAAGTTGAATAAGCACTCTCTAAACAACTCACCCATTTGTGAGGCACTGCCATTCCTTTTGTTGTTGTTTGTCCGACATTGGTTATAGTGAGTATTCCCTTTCCATATTCGAAGTGCCATGATATTGAGTAGGAAGTCATCCTTTGCCTTAAGCCTTGTCAATTTCATCTTTCACCCAAACTAGCAAAATGACTACAGCTATGAAGTGAGTATAGTCCTGAAAGTCTAAGTATGAGTAATAATAAATAAAGCCTTATATATGTATTGGTTGATGTACCGCCAGTGAAATGAATGCTACTTGTTGTGAGTGTTACTTGAATGAGTTATAGAGCATGTCTTAGTCTTTTAACACTTGCAGCAGATGGATGTAGTCTGAGTTATTATGGGTGTCTGATCAGTTACAGATGGTTATGTTGTTTATTTGATATGATTGATGGTCAGATAGAGACCTATGAGGGGTATGAGTATACACCTTAGATGGATTTGGACTCTCTGAGTCTAATGAGACAGTTTATTTCTAGTTTCGGGCACTTGCAGATATGATCAGGCTCATTCTGCCTTTCTGATGCAGTTTTTCTTCACAGGTTGATATGTTTGGGCAGGGAGATGTTTTAGTTGGATCTCCTAGGGCGTTGTATGGGCATAGGGGGTGCAACCACTTGTTTGTACCATAGTACCTCCATCCCAAAGAGCCTGGTGGGCTCAGTTTGACAACGCAGGCACCCTAGGAGGCTATTTTGGCAGGATCACGTTTCTCGTGGCAGATTAAAAAATGATTAAATGGCTATTGAAGAAATTGATTTGGGCTTCTGAGGCAAGGAAGTGACATGGGATGAGTCACAATGATGAGAGTGATGTCCTCCACCTCTTCTCCAGCAGTTACAACACCTGATTGGGCCCCCACCTATTTTTTGGGCATTTTTATATTATTTTCTGGAGCTTTTGGGAGGCTCACGATTTCCTCAAGGAGGCACAAATTCAAAGAATTAAATTATTATATTGTTTATTGTGCCATGGGGACACCCAGAGGGAGTTAGTCAAACACTCATTGGACCCACCATGTGCTTTCATTTATTTCTTGGTGAGTGGGTTACCTTTTTTGGGTGGGTTAGTCCACTTTGATAAATTATGGTTATATTGATCCATGTATTGTATGTTGAGCTCATCTCAACCATTGATTAAAACATTTCATCTTTTAATCTTAGCCACTCGTTTTGAAAGTGGTTAGGATTTGGTTATGATTGGGGTTCTCTCATTTCTATTTAAAGGAGAGAGCTTCTCATTTGTAAAGGGTCTTTGGCTCTTGGATTTGAATAATAGAAAGATTTTTTTTTTTGTGGAAATTTTTTGGATCTGCTTTGCATTTGACGTTCTCAAATGGTGATCGGATAGTCTTCTGCTTCCTAGCATTGTGGAAATTCATGTGAGATCTATATTTTTTTTCTATCATTGTTTTGCCTACAGGAGGACGTTTTGGCTGGAGCGTTTTTGCAGGGGGACCTCAACTCGCTTAGTCTTCTTCGTCTTGGATCAAGGGGTTTTCATTAGTTTCATTGTGATCTATGATTACTTCGTTTTACTTTCTTGTAGCATTTGGTTTCTTTATCTCGTATTGGCAAATCTGATACTGTTGACGTTTGCTCATGCAGGATAGGGGGCGCATTGGTGGCTTGTGGCTTACATCATTCATAGAAATCATTGGGATCTTCCAGAATTGGTCGGGATAGCAAAGATTATCACTGTTAAAGACTTCTACAAGCATTTCCAGGTAAGATCTAACAGGTGAGTCTCTTTTCTTCAGATCTTATTCCATTGTACCTTGCTTTCTTTCAAATTTTCTGAAAACTCCTAAATACTAAAAACCCTAAAAAGCACTATATCTGGGAATAATCCGATCTTTGGCCAAACCATTTCTGGGTTTCATAGATCGGGCCTCCCCTTCACTAAATCTCTTGCAACGCTGGTCAAACTCCTGCTAGTTTGACCTAGATCTCATTTTTTGCCAGAAAACTACATAGACCCCCCATTGAAAATTTGACCTGTTAGGGTTTTGACTTTTTTTTCTGAATTCTGACTTAACAGACAGATAGATCGGGTCCCACACAGTCCAAATCAACCCCAACGCTGTCCAAATTCTTGGCAGTTTGACCTAGATCTGAGTTTTTGACTGAAATAGCCCTAGCGCCCTCATTGAAAACTGGATTTTTTCGGATTTGTCTTTTTTTGAAATTTGATAGGATAGGATGATAGATCAGGGCTTAAGCACTCCAAAACACCCCCAACACTGAGATAGTTCTTTTCGGTTTGCCCTAGATCTGAAAAATTGGTTTTCAACCCCCCTAGCCCCCTCATCAGATTTTGACTTTTCCAAATCTGATTTTTCCGTTGGTTTTCTGATTTGGGTTTGTAGATCAGGTCACCTTGACTTCATTTCTCCTTCAACGATGAGTTGTTATCCTTCAGGTGACCCTGAAACTGCAGATCTGCTTCTCCAAGCCCTAGCGCTAGCCTTCCATTGAGCTGGTTTTCCTGTAACTTGACTTTTCCGGGATAACTCCTTTCTGGGTTCATATATCAAGGTATATCCCAGGTGGTTTCACTGAAACGTTGGATTGATGCTGACTCCATTGCCCAATACATACAAGGCACTGATCTCCTAGCTAGCGCTAGCCCTAACTTGACCTCACTCCCATTTTCTTTGCCAACACTCATTGATAACTCAAGTCACCTATCTTTCACTGAGTCTTTCTCTTTGGTACTAGACAGTCCCAACTCTGTCCTTGCTTACCCTGTCATGGTTACGTTTCCCAAGACAGTGGTCATCTTCACCAGTTGCTAGTACCTAAACCCTAGAGCTAGGGTATCCATTTACCTTGCACCTTACATACCTTAAAGCCCCATTTGATCTATTCTGGTGTCTAGGTCTGATCTCTCCTGTCGGGAGCAGATTCGGGTCTCCCCCATTGTTGTTCTGGACTAAGATAACATAAAGTGAAGGTTGCCTTGATTGATGTGACAACCATCCATTTGGGAGTCTAGGCAGTTGTGGTTCCACCCCTTAGTTGCTTGCCCCTCTACCATCCATCCTGGATCCACCTCACATAGGCAATTACAAGGCGGGTGATAACATGCACCATATCACGAATGTAGTGATATCAAATCTCTATATGCTTTGTCTTATCATGAAATACATGAATCACTAACATCTGTATACAACTTTGGTTGTCACAATGAATCATAGTTGGTCCTGGAATCTAACCAAATAATCTAGCAAAGAGTTTTCAAAGCCATACTATTTCTCAAGCTGTTGCATTGGCAACCATATAATCGGTCTTTGCGGTGCTAAGTGCTACTGAGGTCTGCTTCCTCCTACACCAGGAAATCACTGTAGAGACCAAACTGAAGCAACATCCGGAAGTACTATTCCAATCTGCAACACACCCGACACAATATGAGTCAGAAAATCTTTGCAATATCATATCACATCCTAAAGCATATCTTAGACCATATCCCACGATTCCACGTAAGTATCCGAGAACATGTTTTGCAGAAACCCAACAAATCTGCCTCAGATCACTCATAAAATGGTCGAGAGTATTCATAGCAAAACATATCTCTGGTTTGGTGTTTATCAGATGCATCAGAGAGCCAATCAAGTAACAATACATGGTGGGACTGTTACCACCCAGATGGTAACGTGTTTCCCAGAGAGAATGTTACCAGATAAAAGTTGCAAATTGTTATGTTAGCAATTCATGTAGAAATTCCCACTATAATAAATGTTCTGGTTGATCAGGGTAGCATCGAAAGGAAATTTCTTGTTAAAGATTATGACATGGGAAAAACAGTTGCATTTGAAAGCAATGTTCCAAATATTAAGGAGGTCTTCACCATGGATGGGTATAAAATGTTTTCAAGAGGCTCTGTTCAAACTACACTTCCTCCTGATTGGAGGATTCGAGAAGGATGCCTTTGTGCTGCAATTGAGGAAAAGATTTTTGAGTATGAAAATGAAGTTTCAAAGATATTTGAATTGATAAAGGTGGGAGATAACAAAAAATTCAAAGTTGATAAAGCATTAAGGGATTTCAAAGAGAACCTGCAAAGTACAAAGAGGCACCCGTTTTATGTCACATCCAAAAAGATCCATCTATAGGATTTAAAGAGTTCAGTTGAAGTAGAAGCGAGTGTAGATTACGGCCCAAATGTTGATGAACTTGAACAAGAGATTTCTAAAGCACAAGCTGAAATACAAGGAAAGGAGGACTCCTTGGATGAGTTTCGAATAAGATTGACTCAAGCTCAGCAAAAGGCTAATGATTGTAAAAGTACTTTTGACACATTATGTGATTCAACAAGAGGTGACATTAAAGCTTTTAAAGACGCTGAACGTGAATTATTATCCATTGAAGATACTCTAAATACAACAGCCAAAGAGATGAAACATTATGAGGGAATAATGAAGAATAAGGTTATTCCAGAGGCTGAAGAGGCAGAAAGAGAAGTCAAGGAACTTCATCACAAGCGTGAGGAGAATTACAAGAAAGATTCCATGTTTTGTCCTGAAGCAGAGGTTGAAGCTCTTGGTGGTTGTGATGATGATACACTAGAAAAGCTTATAGCACAACTGAAAAGACTCACACAGAGACTACAAGCAGAAAATCAAGGGCACCCTGAATCAATTGATGATTTGAGAAGGAAGTACAATAAGCTCAATTGCAAAATTTCAAGGAAAACGAATGCCTATGTGTTTTTTCGTGAAAAATTAAATGCCTGTCGTGAAGCATTGGAATTACGATGCACAAAGTTTCGTAGAAATGCAGCTCTATTGAGATGCCAATTAACTTGGCAATTCAATGGACACTTGAAAAAGAAAGGTATCAGTGGCAAGAGATGATTTTTACAAGATTTATGCATCAAATAAATCATCTCCGGGATTAAAATTTAGCGCCAGAGTTTGGTTTTCGGTGAAGTAAGCCGCATAGGAGAAATCACGAATTTAAGAGTTTCTTTTCTTGGTGTTTGATTGCACACAACCAATCACGTGTGAGTTTGAAATTGGACCATGATTCGGAATGTGATGTTTCAGTTTGTGTTTCCACCTATTAGTCGCGAAGATATTCACTATCACGGGGAGCAGTAGCAGCCAAATGCATTGGTGTTTGTTTTCTTATCTATCATCTGCCAGTAGTGTAGAGGTAGCATCCATTACGCGGCGTGATTCAAATTCAGTTCATAGTTGGGCAGAGCTTTTCACGGGATCGGGCAGAGATTGATTTGCAGTCATTTTCTGTTTGGCAGCCACTCATTCCTGTAGCAACCGAGCAGCACTTGTCTACGTATCAATGTTTTTTATTTTTAGCCGACTCACATGAAGTTGGAGCAGCCATCGTTGCCACCTGTTTTGGAACAATTACACATCAAGCTTTTTACTTGGCAACCGATGGTGAAGATTTCGGTGAATCATGCCCTGTTGAGCTACCAGAAAATGTCATTTTTTTTTGCGTTGGGCAGCTTCATGTGGACCCACGTGGAAAGCCACTCCAGTCTTATGACTTGATTCCTTTTTGATTGCCCGCTTTGGGTTGGCAACAAATAGTTTAAGTGGGAGATCTTTTTAATAAGTGGGGATTTGATTATGTATTGGAGGTATTCAAGGGGAGGAAAAAGTGGATCTAAACTTCATCCACTTTTTCTATTTTTATTATTATTATAATTATTATTATTATTTGTTTTTTGAAAAATAATAAGAGCCTTTTGGCCTATAAAGAAGTAAGTCTTCTTCATTGTAATGATGGAAAAAACTGGGAGGATTTTTCCCCAGGTTTAATAGAAAAATATCTTCTTGGGTTTTTATGATTGTTCAGTCGAGTACCCTCTATGGTGTGTGGGATTGACCTGTGTTATTGAGCGTTAGTTGTTAGAGATTTTTCCTTTCTATGTTTCCGTCGGGGACCATAAACGGATGCTCCCATCCTATTGGAAGGTGGAAATCCTAGCACCTGCTTTCTTTTCCCCTTTGTGAGCGTGCATGCACGGGTTTGATGCTTACATTTTATCAAGTTTGATTGTGTAGCATCTCCTTTGTTTGCATAGTGCATCCTTCGCTTTTAGGAAGAAGAAGATCTAGTAGCTGCCCCTCTGACACAAGGCCCTCGTGGGTTCTCCCTTGACTCCATTTCTCCCTTTAGGTACATCGGCACTGGTCCATTAGTGGGGTTTGATCCTTCCCTCCTTCCGTCAACCATTCAAATACTCTTATGCTACAACCATTTCGCTAAGGAAGCCTCTTCTAATCACCCTGTCCGCAACTGTTTCCTGCCTTAGCAATCTTAACACCAGGGACTTCCCCCTTGAGTTGGAGAAGAGCCAACCTGAAGCGAGGAAGAGAGGAGCCTGGTGACAGTGGCTTCTCTCTTCGCAATTGCCATCGAGCCAGTGTGCCTAATTTTAGGCTTTGACACACGTAGGTTGACCAGGAGCGGAAACAGGGACCAATCATATCAAAATTTGAAGTAGACTCCTTCAGCTTCTTGAAATTTGCATCCATCGGGGTAGCCATGGACTTGCAGTCCAACATCACGAATCTCTTCAAGATATCAATGGTGTATTTTCCTTGACTTAGGAAGATTTCCTTCTGCCCCTTCCATACTTCTAATCCTAAGAAGTAGTGCATCAATCGAAGGTCCTTCATTTCAAATTTAGAGGCAAGCTTCTTCTTACACCATCGAATTAGTTTCCCATTTCCTATGAGAAACAAGTTTTCCACATACATGACCAAAATCAGTGGCTCATCATCCATAATCTTGTAGTAAATATTAGGAATTGCATCACTCTTGATGACTCCCAAGTTTACCAGGTATCTGTCTATTCGTCCATACCAAGCATGAGGTGCTTGCTTGAGTCCATATAATGCTTTTTTCAGTCCACATACATGAGAATCTTTTTCATGGACAATAAACCCTTCTGGTTTTTCAATGTAAACTTCTTCCTCGATAATACCATTGAGGAAGGTGGCCTTTACATCCATCTGATGCAGCTTCCATCCCATAGTTGAAGCAATAACAATGACGGTTCTGATGGAAGTACATTGAGCCACATGAGCAAATGTTTTATCATAGTCAATTCCCTCTTTCTGAGAGAATCGTCTGGCAACAAATCTGGCCTTGTGTTTTTCCACGCTACCATCTGCTTCATGTTTAATCTTGAAAATCCAGTTGGAGGTTACTACTGAATTCCCCTCAGGTCTCGGTACAACCTCCCATACATCATTCTTCATGATAGATTGCAACTCCTCCATCATGGCATCCTTCCAAACTTGGTGTTTGGATGCTTCTTCGTAGGTGGTAGGCTTTGAGTCAATGATGTGACTCATCAATGCTACATAACTCGAGAACCTCTAAGGTTTTTTGCTTTCTCGATGGATTTTGTGTGGAGCTTCTTGCCCCTCAGCATCCTGCAATGTCTGATGTGCCCATCTAGGTATTTTCTAGCTTATTTCCATATCTGTGGGAGCATAAACTGGCTCAATTGAATCAATGGGATTGATCGGTTCATTTTTTCCTCAGACTCCCTCTTAACTTCTAGAGGGGGGGATGATCTCATGTCTTCATCATCATTGACCTCCGTATCAGATCCTCTTCCTTTTTGTATAGCCATCTCTTCTTCAAAGGTTACATCCCTACTGACTTCGATCTTCCTTGATCCTGGGATGTATATTCTGTAAGCCTTTGAAGACTCACTGTATTCCATAAATGTTCCCTTCTTTCTTAAAGGTTCTAGTTTCGTCCTTTTATCCTTGAGCACATGAATGTAGACTGGGAAACCAAGGATATGAAGTTGGCCCACTTTTGGCTTCACTCCCATGAAGGCTTCTTCTAGAGTCATGTTCTTCAAGATTTTATGAGGTCATTTGTTTTGTATATAAACAGTTGTTCTGGATTCTTTTGCCCATAAGAACATCGGTAGACTCTGGTCATGTATCATGGATGTAAACTGTGTTAGCACCTGTGTTAAATTTTGACGATTTTTACAGATGCATCCACACTAATTCCTCTGCAAAAGGATAAGCCAGTGAAAATGATGGGTAAGGTCAAAAATTTCCCATGTCATATAACCTGAGTATGAGCTGAGTAGGTTCTAAAGGATCCGTTCCTAGTCGAAATCGAAGAAAACAGTAAAAAATCCTTAGGCACGACCTTGGAAATGAGCCTGGTATGAAAAATCCAATCAAGGTTAAAAGCTGATAGACATGGACAACTTGGATGCACATCAGAGAAGATCAAAGGCCACAAATCATTTCCACCAAGGAAAAATCGGGAGAGGAAAAGTGGAAAAGGTCAAATTTAGTTATAAAAGTTGGTAACTCCGCCTTTCGCTTTCCTCTATTTTGCGGAAAGGAAAAAGTGGAAAGCAGAAATACCAAAATTTGGTTGCAAAATATTGAAAAGTCGATTTCTGCTTTCCAGCAGTCTGAGATCTGACGGTCAAGGATGACTCTAGGATAAATCAACGGTCTAGCAAAAAGTTGGAAGCGGAAAATGCAAAGATTTGGTTATGATAAGTTGGAATCCCGAATTCCGCTTTTCGCAGTCCGAGATCCGACGATCAAGGATGGCGCTAAGATAAATTAGCGGTTCACGAAAAAGTGGGAAGTAAAAGGGCGAAAGCGGAAAAGACGAAAATACGACCATAATAAAGTTAGAATCCCACTTTCCGCAATCCGCAGGATCGACGGTCCGGAAAGCTTCTGCCTTAGATCAACGACTTAGAAAGGCAGAAATATAAAAATTTGGTTATAAAAAGTTGAAATCCCACTTTCCGCTAGCCCGTGAGATTGACGGTTCAAAGACCTTTCGCACAGATTAACGGTCCAGAAGGGGGCAAAAAGGAGAAAAGCGGAAATATAAAAAATTGGTTATGAAAAGTTGGATTTTCGCATTCCGCGATCTGCAAGATCAACGACTCGGAAAGCTTCTACATAAGATCAATGGTCCAGAATGATCCCATGGAAAAAAGGTGTTATCACATATATAGTAGCTAGGCTACCATATTCTATTTTTTAGATTTGAGTACACTGTTCAGCCATTTCCCCTACATATGAGATGCTGAGATGAGAATCTATGATGGATCATGATTTGATTGATGGACTATAGTACTCTCCCATGCCATGACTAAGTCTCTGGACACTCAGATTTGGAGATTGATGTAGTCATTTTAGCTATTTATAGAGTAGTTATTAGTGCCCAAAGTTGTATCAGTGTTTTCTCATTGGACTGATGTTGGTTCAGATGGATTATTTACATGTGTATGATTCGGCTTATATTATCTTGTTTTATGGTTATCATCGCTTTTATATTCATTCTTGTGACATGTATTAGCATTTAGTGTCATGATCTAGTGATCATATAAATATGTGGACTTGGATGTATTACTATTATGTATTGATGTCCCTGCCCAGACCTGGAAGTTCTTGATCTATACTCATTGGTTTTACTCTTTGTTGTCCACTAATTTTGCACTTGGTGGATTTTAAGGTGAGTCGCCAGAGCATTAAACAAGTATACTTGTTCGTGGCCAGAATTCAGAAGTCCGCCAGCCTTTTTCTAGGACTTTGTTTGGAACTTTTTGTAAATACATGTTCATACCCCCTTGGGGAGATTGTAAAAAATGTCCTAGCATTTAATTTTTTTATAAAAGGCTCGGCTTCCCGGACTTGGGCATCAAGCCGACTAGCCCAGAGTGTTTTTTCCCTTGGTTAGTATTGGCTGTTGAACAAACGACCAATAATTTCTAAGTTTTTCACTCGCTCCTCCAAAATTGGGGTAGTTGTCTTGTTGTTTCGACCTTGGGAGGTTATTAGAGCCTTTGTGTCAGTATTTTTTGTCATGCTAGGCATTCTGATTGAGTCGTATGAACATGTACTAGGTCCCCCTAGAGTTTTGTTGGATTCCGAGTTTTTTTTCCTCCGTTTTTTAAGCCATTTTTTAATGGTTTAAATAGAAAAATTCAAAATGTAATAAAAGAGTGATCCGGAGTCCCTTTTCGGCATGGTTGGGCTCATTTTCAAGCCCAGAGCGGCATCATTACCCCAGGGGCCACTTTCACCATCACTCGGTCAGCTGGAGCACCCCGTAATTCATCATTCAGCTAATTGAGCACCGGAGTAGCATTTAAATGCTAAAAGTGAACATTTTGGCACTTGATAAAAATATTTTAAAAAGTCAAAATATTTTATTGGTAAGTGTTGACTTGGCATGGGTCCCTCATGCCATGTGACCCACTTAAAAATATGATGACTTGAGCTATGGTTTAAAGGTATGACCACGGATTTTTATAAGAGAGTGGGTGACGTGAAGATGAAAGGTGAAGTGGAGACCCACGCTTATGTGGAAAGGTGTGAGTGGGAGTGTGGTCCCCTCTCCACTTAAATAATATCAAAATTAAGCCATGGTTCCATGCATGCGAATCAAGTCAAATGGGAGGTGACGTCAAAGCATGGAGCGTGAAGGTGAGATGGATGGGGTGGACCCCCTCCATTTATGAAATTTTATTTTAAAGCTTAAACCACGATATAGTAATGTATGGAATATCGTAGTGGTTGCGAGAGGAGGGGTGACGTGAGCTATTATGTGACTCACGCTCCACCGTGAGTGAGTGAGTGCGAGTGGGGTAAGGGTGGACCCCTCCCCTCTCTTAAAAAACTTTGGTTAATATAAACTCATGTTACGATCCTTCAAATCATTTAATTCAACCATTGACGCCAAGCATGCCTTACAATCGCATAAGAAGATGGAGCTCGCGTGGGTGGAGTTTGGTGAGGAGGTTGGATGACTTGCCGATTTGGATTGATGAGTTTGGCAGTGTGTTGGCAGTCCAGCCTCAGTTCAGCATTCACTTCAGCTCAATCCAAGCTCACTTAACTCCGACTTGATCTCTGGTTCATTAAAAGCCTATGGGGCTTGGTTTTTTGTATAAATAGAGGTGCTTGGCACTCTCTACAGGATGGAGATTTTGGGCATGAACACTCTGCCAAAATTATTATAATATTTGTTTGAAGTTGGAATAAGGTTGTAACTTTGGAGGTCCGTGCACTAGTTATTGGAGTTGTGGATTCACATTGTCTTTGGTGATATTCTCTCACCTTGCTTTTCAATCATTAAATCATTCTTCATTATATACTCTAGAAGGGTTAACAATCTAGTTTATGAGTATTTTGTTCGGATTTGATATTGTTTGTAAGGGTTTTGCAGGGATCATTAGGGGTGAAGAACAAGCTTGAGATCAAACTCTTCTTCATGAACCAGTGGTTTTTTCCATCTAACTCCTTCATTTTGCAGGTCTTTCTAAGCACTTCTCAATCCAAGAAAAGACATAGCAGTCAGCTTCTCCTTCCCTCCATCAACAAAGTTTCAAAAAACACATTTGGTTACCTGGATCTACAAACTTCTCTCTTCCAGTTCTCTTGTTTGCTCCTTGATTTTCTCGATTTATTGCTTGCTAGCCTTCTCCTCCTTGCTCTCGCCCTACCTCATCTTTTTCTCCCACCAAGCTTGCCATCTTGCTTTTCTGGCTTGTCTTGGTCTCTTGCATTCGCTCCTCTCTTTCGCTGCCCCCTTTTTGTCCTCTTTTCCTCCTTTTTTGCAACCCTCCTTCGCTTCCCTCTTTGCTCTCTTTCGCTGCCGTCTATACTACTGTTCGCTGCCCCATTTCTCACCTTTTTGCAGCATTCTATACTGCTGTTTTCATATCATAAATTAGATCTTGCACTTAGTTTTATTTTTGTATATCTCTTTTTTAGAAGTAGTTTCTTTTTTTATTTGTTTGAATTAACAATTGATGGGTGCTTTGAGTTGTTTTGTGTTGTGTGCAGGTACGAAAAGAAACAATCCTAAGAGGAGGACTTGAAGATTGAGCCAAAGAAGAACAACAACCAAAGAGAAGAGTAGAAACTAAGTACCAAAACCAAGAAGATCCAAATACTTGGGATTTGAACTAAAGAAGACAACATTTTCCAAATTACTCTCCTTTTGTAAAACAGCCATTGAGGCTTGTTCCATTTGTCTTTCCAAGTTCTTTTTCTTTCTCTAAGGTTGAAAATCCTAAATATTGTACTCTCTTAATAAAAGGGCAAAGTGGGATAAGGCCTCCCATCTTTTGGTTTTTTCTTCCCCATTTGGGAAAGAGTGTCTTGTGCTCTTAGCTTAGATTTACTTTGCATGCTTAGAGTAGTTTAATTCTGTACTTAGAATTTTTTTTGTTTCAGTCTTGACCTAAGAAGTAACTTGGGATTTCATCCCAAGTGCCGCATTGACATTGCGTGCTGCCTCTCTTTCCCCATTGTCTTCCTGCGTATGACTAGCTAGCTGGAAATTTTGGGGACAGTGTGTCTTGAAGTCATTTTTGACTTCTCTTTGCTAGATTAGTTTCTTGTTGTTGTAGAAAACTAGTTTCTCATTTATTTCATTTGCAAGTGGTTTATCTTTTTTTTGCTATGACATTGTTTCATTGTTTTACAATTTGTTGAGCTATCATGTGGTTTCAATTTATAGGCTGATTGTCTTATAAAAAGAACCAAAGTCTCTTGAACTTGCAATAACCCAAGTCAAGAGCACTCTTTGTCGGAGAGCATTCCCACTGCATTATCCTTGCATCAAGCATATAGATTAATTAAAGTCTCTTGAACTTCTGTCATAAGACAAAGTCAAGAGCACTCTTTGTCGGAGAGTTGAACTGTGTGCTTATAATAATAAAATCTTTCCAACTCACATTTCCCCACTTAAAATTTACCTCGTTGCTATCCCTCACCTAGTATGCTCTGTCGACCCTGAAAAGTTGGACTCATACTCAGAACAGTGATCGGATTTGTTAATCTTGCAAGTGATAACATAATAAAACTTTCACCCCATAACCAACGCATCGGCGTTATCTCGATAAATACTCAGGTAGTGGGCAAATTCCAAGTGTGGGCGCCGGGCAACCCAATCTAGACACTCGCTGGTTAAATTTTCTGAACACCTAGCTTGTGATTCCAGACAGGTTCGTCATGTCTTCGAACGGAGCCACTGAAAGTATTTCCGGTTAGGTTTCCTAGACACCTTAAGCAAGATCATCTTTAAAATTTACAATAAAATAAACCAAGAACAATTGAAAAATGATCTCACAAACACTACTATTGAGACTTGTATTCCAGCATTCACAAGCACGTTTTGACTCCATATTGGCACTTTTCTTACAACTTCCATGCATCGCCTTGATCTGGACCATTTGTCCCTAATGTTTGCTTAAATCATTATCTATCTGTGGATGCCTTTAATTTCCAAGTCATCTTTGTATTGTTCGTCTCAAATCTTGTGTTTTGTAATTGCAACGTGGATTGCTCATTTTATTATAAAGTTGTAATCATTCAAAAACTCCTAAAAAACACCCATCCGCATCATAACATAAAAAATACTTAAACACATTGAGCCATAGAAAACTCTTTGTTAGGGACGACCTCCCTTGGCTTCGTTAGGAGTTAGCCTAAACGGAGGAGCTAGGAGTAGGTGATAGTACCTGGCTCTGTGCTTGTCCCCAAGGCCACACCTCTCCCACTTTCTCAAGTGAGGAGACAACTTTCATTAGATTTCTGTTGTTGGTGTGCATTCGGCGGACAACACCCTCCTTAGGGAGAATAGAGGTAGTTATTCCCACCATACTTTGGCTTGCTAGTGTTGGTTTCATTATTCATTGTCTCCACCCATCCATTACCTTCCAGTTATGTTCTCAACCCGACCTACTACTTGACTTGTAGCATGGAGGACCTTTCCCCACTAGAGATTTTGTTGGACAAGCCTCCTTGTTATCTATGTCTCGGCTCTGAGTTGCCTAGGTTGTGTTGGCTAACCTGAAACAAGTAGCGCTGCCATCAATACAATGTATTTGGAAATGAAATGAATATCTTATGAAAAAGCCCATTCATGAAAAGCAGTGTTTTTAAACATACGTGAATGCAAGGCTAGCCTAATGAAATTGGCTTTGAAGTACAATGAAAAGAATATCATAATACATTCATGAAAAGTAGTGTTTTTCAACATACATGAATGCATAAAGCCTAAATAATAAAAATGCGTGCAATAAAAACATGGACCAAGGCTATGGAAAATCAAAGGCCCAAAAAAGCAATGGTTCCTAAAGTTATATCTAAGGATTGTTGGCCTTACTTGTATTGAGTTGGATTGTGAGCATTTGTTAAGGTGAATAAGCACCTTTGAAGTAACTCACCTATTTGTGAGACACTACCATCCCCTTTGTTGTTGCTTGTCCGTCATATGCTAGAGTGAGTATTCCCTTTCCATATCCGAAGTGTCACAATATCAAGTTGGTAGTCACCCTTTGGCCTAGCCTTGTGAATTTTAGCCCTCACCCTTCACTAGCAAATTGATTACAACTATGAAGTGAGTATGGTCTTGAAAGTCTGGTCTGAGTTATAGTTAGTAAATGAAATCCTTTATATTTGGTTGATAGATCACCAGTGAAATGATTACTACTTGAAATCCTTTATATAAGTGTTATTTTGAATGATTTGTAGAGCATGTCTTGACCTATGAACACTTGCAGCAGATGGATGCTAGCCTGAGTTATATTGCTGCTTGTATGGTTATTTACAGATTATTATTTTGTCTATCTGGATATTGTAGATGATCATGCAGAGACCTAGAGGGGGTATGGAGTATACACCTTAGATGGATTTGAACTCTCTGAGTCCTATGAGATAGCTTGTTTTCAGTTTCGGTCATTTGCAGAGATTATTGGGCTCAGTTTACTCTTTCGGTGCAGTTTTACTATATTGGATGGCTTGTCTGAGTAGGGAGCTATTTTTCTTGTATCGCCTAGGGCGCTGTATGAGGCATGGGGGGTCCAGCCATTTGTTTGTACCATATTACCCCTCTCCCAGAGAGCCTGGTGGGATCAGTTGGATAACACAGGCACCCTAGGAGGCAGTTTTTGGCACTTCACAGATAAAAAAATAATTAAAATGGTTACTGAAGAATTCGATTTGGGCTACTAAGGCAAGGAAATGGCATGGGATGAGTTCTGATGACAAGGGTGATGTCTTCCACTTCTTCTCCAGTAGCTACAACACTTGGATGGGCCCACATCTATTTTTCGGGCATATTATATTATTTTCTAGAGCTTTTGGAGGCTCACGATTTCCTCAAGGAGGCACAATTTCACAGTTAAAAAATTATATTATTTTTATTGTGCCATGGGGATACTCAAAGAGAGTTAGTTAACACTTCCTGGACCCACCATGTGCTTCATTTTTTTTTTTTGAGTGAGATCCCCTCTCCTAAGGTGATTTAGTCCACTTTTATATTATATTATGGTATTGATCCATGTATTGTATGTTGAGCTCATCTCAACTGTTGATTAAAACATTTGTATCTTTTAATCTTAGCCACCCATTTGAAAAGTGGTTAGGATTTTGGTTCTCGCATTCTTATTTAAAGGAGAGAGCTTCTAATTTGTAAGGGGTCTTTGGTTCTTGGATCTAGATAATAGAAAAAACTTTTCTTGTGGATATTTTTTTGGATCTCCTTTGCATCTGGTGTTCTTCAATTGTGATTGGAAAAGTTTTTGCTTCCTAGCATTTGGGTATTTGTTGTGAGATCTATATATTTTTCGGGAAACATTGTCTTGTCAACATGGGGTGACTTCAACTTGGGCGTTTTTGTAGGGCTTCCTCAACTCACTTGGCTTGGATGTATTTTGTATCAGGGGGGTTTCATTAGCATCAATGTGATCTATGATTTCATTTTCCTATTTTTCTGTAGCATTTGCTTTTTTCTCATGATGCATCAAATCTGATATGGTTGACGTTTGTTGTGCAAGAGAGAGGGCGCATTGGCTTTTTGGGGCAAAACGTTGAGCATAGAACTCACTCAAATTTTCTCAAATTGATCGAGATAGCAGGGATCATCATCATCAAGGCATCTACAAGGTTTTCCAGGTAAGATCTACAGGTTAGTACTTCTCTTCCAGATCTCAATCCATTGGCACACGTTTTTCCATTTTCATCTTATGGCTCAATCCTCTTGAGTTATTAGCAGACCATTTATGGGTTTTGTAGATCAAGTCATGCCCTAAGTGGGTCTTCCTCAACGTTGAGCTAGAAGTGACTTTGTTGCCCTATATCTGGAAAACACTGATCTTCAAACCCTAGCGCCACCTTCCATGTTGTCCTCTTTTCTCGAAATTTGATCTTTTCCTGCAAAACCACTTTTTGGGTTTGGATATCGGGTCTAAACCCAGGTGAGTCTTCTTCAACGCTAAGTAGAAAATGACTCCATTGCCCTAGATCTAAAAGGCACCAATATCCAACCCTAGCGCTACTCCTTTTGCCTTTTTCCCTTGCATTTTGACTTTCTCCTGTTGACTCGGGTGCATTGACACTATCATACCTTCCTTCGAGTCTATCCCTTGGTACTAGATAGCCCCAATCCTGTTTCACTTGTTCTGCATTGGTCATGTTTTTCAAGGCAGTGGATATCTTCACCTCTTGCTAGTACCTTAACCCCAAATCTAGTATTTACCTCATAGGTCATCTGGGTCCCAACTTGGATCAAAGCTCATATTTCCTAAACCCTGGTCCAAAGCCTTGGTTCACCTAGTGATGTCATCCATAGATCTAGGGTTTCCATCACCACGTACCTCAAGTCCCTTTGATATGATATGATGTCTAGGTCCAATTTCTCCTTTCGGGAGTAGATATGGGTCTCACCCATTGTTGTCTTGGGCTAAGACAACATAAAGTGAAGATTGCCTCGATTGGCGTGACAACCATCCATTTGGGTGTCGAGTCAATCTTGGTTCCACCTCCTTAGTTGCTTGCCCCTCTACCGTCCATTTTGGATCCATCTCACATAGGAAACTACAAGGTTGGTGATAACAAAAGGCAGAATTAGAAAGGTGGAAAGCAAAAAAAACATAAATTTGGTTATGAAAAAGTTCGAATCCCGCTTTCCACTTTTCGCCAGCCCGTGAGATCGACGGTTCAGAGTGAATCTTGCGGAAATCAACGGTTAAAGAACAATTTCGTAGGTGGAAGATGCAAGGAAGAATAAAATTGTTGCAGGCCGCTCGGAGATCCTCTGAACAGTCGTTTTCAGCAAGAAGGCCCGAGTCTTAGGTGTCAAATTTTACTTTTTGATCCACCACGCGCATCCTAGCGTGCTTTCCTGATTTGTTTGTGATCATGGTGAATCTGCCAGATCAGAATTTGTTAGGATTTTGTGTGTGCGGGTTTGATTCTCGTATCAAAACTTATTTTTGGCTCTGTTTCGAGGTTTGTCTCGAGAGCCCATAAAACTATAAATGTGACCTCTACGGAGGAGTAGAGGGGGGTTCGACATTCATTTTGAAGCCTCTGTGCTTGGTTTTGTAGCTCTACAACTTTTCTTGGAAGTATTAATGCAAAGTATTTCCTGAATGTCTGAGATTCATCACGGTGTTCAATGTTCAGTCCGTTTTCTTTGTTTGCCTCATTTCCATGAATGTGTAGTTTTCGCTAATGCGTTTCTAGTTGCATAAAAGGAATTCGTTCTTTGTTAAGCACTCCTTGCATTAGATAATGTGTTTGTTATGTGTTTATGGTAAATTTCTTGGAATTCATCCTTTGTTAGATGCCCCATTTCAGTTATCGTCCTTTACTGTTGCTTCTGCTAAAGGTGTTTCAGGAGGTTCATCCATAGATAGGTGCCTCTTGTCTCATTGGGATTCTTCTAATTTCCCCTTGCCATCTCTCAAAGATATTATGCTGAATACTAACACCTATTTTGCCTCAGACTACGAAGGTTATTACTAGTCATTATTTGTTGTAAGACCTTGAATGTTTCAGGTTTTGACTCCATTGCCCAATGGTATTTGATATTTGTCTGTCTTACACACTTTTAAAACCCAAACAATCAACCCCTTCAGAAACCTACTCCTCTTAATGCTTGTTTAAAGCCAAATGTATATGTGAATGACCCTGTGACAAAGAGAGAGCCCTCTCTGACTGTATAGGCTAGAATACAGTCTAAAGATTGGTTTGAAATGGTTACCCAAGTGATTTCCTACCACAACCATAGGAAAATTATTGGGTGATAATAGACTGGGCAGCCAAGGATACGAAGTTGGCCCACTTTTGGATTCACTCCTGTGAAGGATTCTTCTGGAGTCATGTTCTTCAAGATTTTATGAGGGCATTGGTTTTGTACATAAACAGTTGTTATGGATGCTTCTCATAAGAACATCGGTAGAATTTGGTCATGTATCATGGATTTAGATGCCTCCACAATTGTTCGGTTCTTTCTTTCCTCAACTCCATTTTGTTGAGGGTTGTAGGGAATTGTGAGCCGCCTCTTATTTCCTGCTTGCTTGTGGAAATCATTGAGTTATGTAGAGGTATATTCTCCACCATTGACCGATTTCAGGATCTTAATTTTTCTTCTTGACAGATTCTCGACTTGTGCTTTGAATTTTTTGAATTTGCTAAGTAATTCCTCGGATTCCTTGGTCTTGAGGAAGTATATCCATGTCTTTTGTGAATGACCAACAATAAATGTTACATAGTAGTTGTAACCACCCAATGAAGTAATCGTCATGGGTCCGCACAAGTTAGAATGGATTAGATCCAATATTCTCTTGGATTTGCTTTCACATTTCAGAAAGGAACCCTCAGTATTCTTACCAAGTGCACATCCTCTACATACACCATCATGGTCTACATGAAGCATTGGCAGACCTATCACCATGTTCCTTAATGCGGGGAGAGCTTGATAGTTTAGATGAGCTAGTCTTTTGTGCCATAGCTCATTGATGTTAGTGGAATCATGGACTAGGGCTTTAGTTGGTAGAGTGCTCAGACGATACAAGCTTTCCTCCCTAACACCAATCACTTTTGTTGTGTCCATGCTAGAATTCTTGTACCATGGGAGCACATTTCCATTTGCAAATGTAACTCTATATCCTTGTCTTTTAAGGCGGAGATGGAGGCAAGGTTTCTTTTCATACCAGGTACATATAGCACATCTCTGCATTGTACTTGGAGATGATGCCAACTACATTGTGAAAGGATTTAGATCTACCTCTCTTCAGTTAGAATCCAATGACTTACTATATCATTTATGGATTTTAACTAAAGAGAGGTAGATTGTAATGTCCCCATTTTTAATAATTGCATAGCAGGACAATTCCATCAATCCTACTAGTTCCCTAGGTTGGATGGATACATTTGGAATTTTAATAAAGGAGCTAATAAATGATGTTCATACATTAGAATGGAATAAATATTTAATAATGGAGCTTATAAATAAATACAAGAGAAAATTGAAGTGGCAATGGAGCATGGAGACACATGGAGACTATGAGGCCCACACAAGCTAGAAATTTGGTGCCACATGGCATCCTCCTCTTCCAATTTTGAATCCATGGGAAAGGTTCTTGGATGAGTTAGAAGGCTAATACACTTGGCCATATGCATCATAGGTCAAATTTGGGAGGAAATGTAACTTACATGGGAGAGGAAGAGTCATTTTGGAGCTAGTGGGACACTTGGACTAGATTCCCTAGATTTATGACAACAATGATGAAGATGCTATGCCACCTATGACACAAATCAGATCTGAATGCTGAAATATGACATATCTGACATGTCAGGTCGAAATAGAGCATCCAATAGAGCTCTCATGGAGTTGGGGAAGCTCAATGGGCTCCAACTCAAATTTGGGGAAGGTGGAAGGCTAGGAAAGGGAGGACACATGGGAAATCATGAGCACACACTCAAATTCGTATTGGCTTGAGTTTGTGGATGGATTGGGAACCTTAGAAGGCTAAGGATGTTTATAAAATACAAGAAGAAACCAAGAGAATGACTTTTGATCATTTGAGAACTTGTCATTTGTGAATAGTGAGAGCTAGTGGATGACTAGTTTTCTTGCCTTAGCCAATTTCGAGGGTGAAAGATTCCCATCCAAGTTGGTATTTGGAGAGGCCACTCAGGTCTTTCATGGAGCTTTAATGGAGTCTTATTTGCAGGTGTAAGCTACAGGGAATCTTTTGGATTTTTCTATTGCAGCACTTTCTCTCAACCATTTCCAGTTTTTAGGGCATATTTTGCTCATGGAGGGATTGCGATTTCGGTGAACTATTGATCTCTTTGGGGAAGCTTCTAATGCTCTGTTATTTTATGTTCTGATGTAAATCCTCTATATTTCAAGTTAAGAAGACTCTCAGGTCGAAATGCCAAAAGATTTCATGTAAAAATGTTAAACAATGAAGAAATAGTGCCATTTCCCCACTATCGTGTTGTGCACCATTGTAATGCTAATGATTTCGAATTGGGAGATATTTTCATTGCCCATTATTGATTGTAATAAGCTCAATATGATCTGTTATTCATTCTCAGAAAGTATCAGGTCAAAATATCAAATGGTTGTAAGGAAAAGTGATTATTAATGAGCAAACAATGACCATTTCTCCACTACATTGATGTATGCTATGATAATGTTGATTATTTCGAATGGAGGAATGAATCTGAGATAAATGTATGATGAATGGACTGTCATTAATGTGTATTTCAAGTCTCATGTTCAGTACTTAAGCATTAGAGGCCATTTTACTCATTTTTGTTAGTTTTGTACCTAGGGAAGTGTTCCCCTAGGTGACTTTAGCCTTTAGTCACTTAGTGAAGGGAAATAAAGTGAACTTGCATTAAATGACTTAAAAAACATTTAATGTGACTTTAGGACATTAAAGTCACTTTTTGATAAATTTAAGTGGCTGAGTGAAATTAACATTTTTTTATTAAAATGTGTGCAATTAATTTCAACCATTGATCTAATTCATTCCTAGCCATTGGATTAAGATCTCTTCACCTACCTAGGGTTGAGAAGCAAAAAGCAAGCAAAAGGAAAAATGAATTCATTCTTGAAGGAGAGAGTGAACGAGAGAGAGCTGAAGAAGAGAGAAGGGCACGGAAATCGAGACAGCCTGCTGAAGGGTTTTTGGTGGGCATGATTTTCGAGACAACTATTTATTATTTTGCAAAAATTCCAAGGTTGTACGGACTAGATTTATTGTGGGCACGAGTTTCGAGGAGCTGTACAGCCTCATTTATTACAGGCACGAAAATCGAGACAGTGTGGTACGACTGCATTTATTGTGCACAAAAATCAGGGAGCTGTATGCTTGCATTTATTGCAGACCGTACTGTATGGATTCGGCACAGTTTTTTAGGGCAAAGTTGGGCACAAATTTCGAGGAAGGTACAGGCATGCATTTCGAGGAAGCAGGCAGTAATTTCCAGGAACAATTTTCGAGAAATGTAATGCACAGAAATCGAGGCAGCATATGCATGGAAAACAAGATAGTCTGCTGGTTGAGATAAGTTGGATTTTGACTGTAAATGCTTGTCTGATTTTTCCTAAAGATAATAATAAAAAAACTCTCTCTCTCTTTGACTGGTTTTCCCCTAGTGGGTTTTCCTAGGGCCATTGGCCGAGAATACTAGTGTTTTGTGTGATTAAATGCAGTGTTTTAAGTCTGAAAATTTTGTTTATTTCCAGAACTTTATTTTTCTGAGAATGTCATAAACCGTGATATAAAATTTTACTTGAAACCGGTCGCTGAAAGCTAGCAAAAATCTACATGGTATCAGAGCGGGTTGTGGCAGAAAATTAAATTTTAGCAGTGAAATAGTCATTTCCAGAATTCAGAAAAACCTTTGTGACAGTAGTACATTTTGCTGAAACTTGTTCTTTGAGAAAATGACTTCTATGGGGTTTGTTGTCTGCCGATTGCACACCAGCAGTAGAAATCTTCTGAAAGCTGTCTCCTCACTTAGGAAAGTGGGAGAGGTGTGACCTTGGGGGCAAGCACAAAGCTAGGTACTGTCACCTACTCCTAGCTCCTCCGTTTAAAAGGCCAAAGGGCATTCTTAGATATTCAAAAGTGCCCAAGGTGTTGTGAAAGTGGTTTTATGCCTATCTTCCTCTTAATGACTACCTGATTATAGCCAAAAAAACCATCTAGCATCGGCATCATGCTTGATCCAGTGACCCGTTGGAGGAGGGTCTCCATGTTGGGGAGGGGGTAATTGTCCTTCTGACATGCTATGTTTATATTTCTGAAATCTATACATATCCTTAAACTCCTGTTCTTCTTTCTAACTACGACCAAGTTAGAACACCACATTGAATGTCTAGTAGGAGCTATTATTCCTGCTGCCAACATTTTTTCTAACTCCTTTTTAATGATTGGTGCTAACTTAGGATTTATTTGCCTAAGTTTTTGTTTGAAAGGCTTGCCTTTTTGACATTCTAGTTTTAAGGGAATAGTATGTTGAAATACATCTTCCCTATAGGCTTTGAGTTCTTCATAAGTAAAGGCGAATACATCTCTATACTCTTTGACTAGATTTATGAGCCCGTTTCTTTCTTTTTCGGAAGTACCTTTTCCAATTTTTATAATTTTGGGTTCTGTTTTCGTCCCAATGTTGATTTCGATGTAATCCCCCGGTTTCATCTGCTCAACATTGCTTTTTCTTTTGTCCTGTCTGTCAAAGATGTTTTCTAAGGCAACTAGACCACGTGGGACAGGATTGTTAAACTGGTCCCCTTCTCCATAATATTCTTTGTTTTCTTCCTAATCATTTACTTTAAAGTTTAGGAATTCATCGACATTATGAATGAATCTCAAAATTTCCTCATCATCTTTGAAGACTTGCCAATGTTCAACATTATCGGGAACAGAAGGTCTGAAGTTAATCTCTAAAGGACAATCCCCCTCTAACATCTCATCCAATGGCTGAAGAGTTGACGCTGAAACTATAAGCTTATCGAAGGCACTATTCTGATCTCTAGGGATTGCTTCTATGCTAAGGGCATCAAAGAATTCCATTGTATCCCAGATTGCATTTCTATATTTTTTAAGTCTTTGACACTTACATGCAAATTGACCCTTAACTTGTTGGACAATTAAGTCAGTGTCCCCTTTAATATTAAGCAACTTGATCCCCATGTCCTTGGCAATCTCAATGCCCAGTAGAAGTGCCTCATACTCCGCCACATTGTTAGTTGCTTCGAATTCCAATATGAAAGCAAAGTTGAAAACCTTACCCTCTGGTGAAATAATGACAACACCAGCCCCCTTGCCCGTTCTAGAGTAAGCACCATCAAAATTCATTCTCCACAATTCACTAAGTTTTTTAGTCTTTATTTTTTCTTGGAGGGGTTCCAAGAAGGTGGAGTTGATTTGATAGGTACCATTTTCATCAGTGTGGTAAGCATACTCATTCAATGGTCTTTGAGGGTTTTCAACATGGTGTCTTTTTTCCTTTTCAGAATACAACTTAACAAGTGAAAACTCCGATGCTTGTACGGTGGCATAGGTCCAATCCATCTGGATTGATCCTCCCAAAGTGGCACCCTATTTCCTAGAAAGCAACATCCCCCATTTGTCTGAAACATCAATAACAAGGATGTCCATGGTGATTTGGATATCCGGATACTTGGCCAATCTAACTAACTGGTTCTCAATCATCCCTTCAACTTTAACCGGTCTAGAGTCCATGGCACATACATTCTGGTATGGCCTTGTAGTTCTTAAGTCAAGCTGCTGCATGACTTTTTTGGTCATGATTCCGGAACTAGATCCCGAGTCTAACATACAATTGTGTAGAAGAAGATCACCCATCATCAATGATACGTAAAAAGGGGGATGATTTTCTTTTCTTGGGTCCCTAGTATGTAGGACTATAGGTGGATCGGCAAAGAAATTATTTGAAGTTCGCTCCACGGTATCAGAAAAAGTGACCTTTTTAGGGGTAAGGGGTTTACAGGATTTGAAGGACTTTATTCAATTTGAGGATCAACATTACTTGGAGGGTCTAGGATTTTCAAAAGTCTCTCTCTTTGGCCAGGGATTTTACATAATTCAAGGACTGGAACAAGGACTTTTGTATTTGCTAGCCAATTACCTAAGTCAAAACTTAAATCAACAATTTCTTTAGTTTCTACTTCTTTGGGAGGATTGGGAGTTGTTACCTTAGGAATATTCTGTGCAGAAGACCCCTTTTTTTGATAAGTTATTCCTTTGAAGTTTTGAGTGTTGTTGATCTGCTCGGCTGAAGGCATCTCACCATAGTATTGAGTCAAGTTGTCAACTTTCTTTTCATAATGATTGGCCTGTGGCCAATTTCCTATGGGGATGCTAGGGATGTCATCTATGTTGTTGATAAAATCAGGCTTGCTTGTCGACGTATTCAGACCACAACTTTCAGGGTGACCATTCTCCTGAACATAGCATGCATAGTGGTAGCCAGATTCCTCATGGAAATCTCTGCATGCTCTGCACAATGGTTTATACTGCTCAACCATATTAGTGGCCTCTAGCTGACGAGGAGGCCTCTGCTCATGGTTGGGGGGCTTTCTTTGCCAAGTTGGCTTGGCGGGAAAGGTTCTAGGAGCACGTTGAGTTTGAGTTCTTTCCATCGTTATCACCCTATTTTGAATCTCCTTCAACTGCGCTAAGTGTTTCTGTTCTGTTTCCTCCATATTTTTCTTCATCTCTCTTTTCATTTCAATCATCAGTTTTTCATAGGCATCCTTCATAGCTGATAAAAGATCCTTGTTTTTAGGTTCACTAATTTTCAAAGGAGTTGAAGACCTTGAATAACCCTGGAGGTTAGATTCACCAGATGACTGCATATTCAAATCAATTTTAATTGCCATTTCCTGAGCTTGGAGCAAATTAGCAGGCTCCTTGTCTTTGATCTGGTATTGCATTTTTCCACTAAGTGCCTCAATGTAATAGACCAGAATGGTTGGTGTAGTTGGGGCATAATCAGTGGGGATGGCTTTTGACAATTCAGTGAACCTAGTATTGAATTCGTCCATTGTTTCCATATCCTTCTTTTTTATGTTGGTCAGGGACTCAAGTTGATGCCGAGGTTCTTTCTTTTCACTGAACTTGTTGGTAAAAAAGGTTTTGAAAGCAGCTAGAGTGTTAAAAGCATTATCTAGCAAATTGTTATACCAGTCGCCGACCTTTCCATTTAAAGATAGAGCAAATAACTTCATGTATACGTCATCATGTTGGCTAACAGGATCACTGACATACGCATTGATGCACCTAGAAAAGTTCCTGAGGTGCATGGCGAAGGTAGTGGTATCAGTGCCGGTATACATCGGGAGCTTCTCGACAGCTTTGTCTGGAAGACGGTGGGGTTGACCTGCTATCTGAGAAAAGTTGAGTTGAGTAAAATACTCACCCATTATGTCGGAAACAGAGGTATTAGTGTTTTCTGGAAATAAAAGGTGGATGTCTGAAACAGACTCAGATCCAAGTTCTGCAAGGATCCTACGAGAAGCTAGTTTGTTCAATCTCCTCCTATAGACTTTTTTAGGGTCAGGGATGAAATCAAACAAACCTTCAGAGTTTCTTCTAGTGGAATACCTTGAGGTGTTAACTGATAGTGGAGTCGCCAGGTGGACTTAAGTCTAATTTCGGAGAGTGATTGGACTAAAAATCTACCAAAAGAGGAAAAAGGTGAAAAACTAAAAGAAACAAAGGTCGTTCAGGAACAAAAAGATTTGTCCCCGGCAACGGC
Source organism: Pseudotsuga menziesii (assembly GCA_001517045.1). Taxonomy (NCBI): domain Eukaryota; kingdom Viridiplantae; phylum Streptophyta; class Pinopsida; order Pinales; family Pinaceae; genus Pseudotsuga; species Pseudotsuga menziesii. The sequence goes on along the minus strand of LPNX010715164.1, from coordinate 112,130 downwards.
ACCAAAAGATGTTGTCCGCCGATTGCACACTAGCAGCAGAAATCTTCCAAAAGCTGTCTCTTGAGAAAGTGGGAGAGGTGTGACCTTGGGGGCAAGCACAGAGCTAGGTACTGTCACCTACTCTTAGCTCCTTCGTTTAGGCTAACTCCTAACGAAGCCAAGGGGGGTAGTCCCTAACAAAGAGTTTTCTAAGGCTCAATGTGGCTAAAGTGTTTTAATTAGTTGCGGATGCGGATGGGTGTTACTTATGAGTTATTATGATTAGAAGTGTTTATTTATTATGATTAACAGATAAACAATGATTCCACGACTTTAATAGTGCATAATCAAAAGCAAACCACGTTGCTAACAAGAGATTAACAGATAAACAATGATTCCAGACTTTAATAGTGCGTTCAGAGAAATAAATTATGATAAACCATAGACAATTGATGAAATAATATAATTATGCGAATTAGAAAGGACCAGTGCCTTATGGAGTCAATGAAGTTAAAATGCGCCAGAGAATTAAATACAAGTCTAGAAATCAAACTAGTGAATGTTAGGTGATGCGAGTGCTCTTGGTAGGTTTTAAGGATTTTATGTGTTCTTGATTAAGGTGTCAACGAAGGTTTGTCAAACGCCGGGAGAATCTTCTAAGTTCACTCCGTTGAAGACATGTCGGGCCCGCCCAGTATCCCAGGCTGGTATCGCGAAGATTGACTAGCTAGCTGAGAAGCTTAGACAACAGGATTCCGACGCCTCTACTAGGAAGTACTTTGGAAAATTCCCTACAACGTCGGTGCGTTGGTTGTGGGGTGTTAAATTTTATTAAGTTATTCTTGCGGGGTTAAAGATCAAGTGCCGTTTTTGGGTATTCCGATCTGAGATCGATCAAAGCATACTCCGGCAAGGAGGGGAGGGAGTTAATTAATTAAAGGGGTGTGTGTTGCAAGTTTTATTAAATTAGTTAATTAAAACTCTCCGACAGAGAGCGCTCTTGACCTTGTCTTATGACAAAGGTTCAAGAGACTTATCTAATCTAAATGCCTAATGCAAGGATGCGCAAATCTAATGAATGCTCTTCGATAGAGAGTGCTCTTGACTTGTGTTACTCTAAGTTCAAGAGTTTTACTTAATTTGTTAAACTTGAATGAAAGAAATAAAACAATAACAATCTAACTACCCAAGAGTCTCTTTCAGGCTTTTTAGGGCCCTAATCGAGAAAACAAGGGGGTAAGTATACTAGAATAAATATGCCACATTCAATTTAAATAATCAGAACAATATTTTTTAACTCATTTTCTATGAACAATAAATTAATCAAACTTGCACTACTTGACTAAGATTATGTAATTATCCTACACTATTCTACCATTGGCAATTAAAATGAAAAGCATGAAAGTGAGACGATACAGGCTTCCCCCAAATGGGGGAAGAAGGGTGTGGGAGCCGTAATCCCGCTCGCTTTTTATTAATTTTATAATTTTTTGAAGACTTGTTCTTTGCCTTTTCCTGGAAGAACAGGGAAAGAAAGGGATGGAAGAAGAGGGGAAATTGTCTTTTTGTTCTTTTTGCTTGCTCTCTTGCTTGCTTTTAGCCTTTGGGCTTTTCTTGATTCCTCCTGCAAATAAGAGCTCTAAACAGTTCAAACGTTATGCATTAGTTAAAACTTTAAAGACAAACTACTAACTATAAACTCGAAAAAGAGGGTAAAAACCAGCGGTGAAAAAAGAGGAAAGAGAGAGGAGAAAAATCAAGGAAAGGGAGAGAGAAAAGGTGAAAAAGAGGGCTGTCCCAAAGGTAAAAAAGAGGTCTGTCCAAAGGCAAAAAGAGAGCTGTAAAACAGTGAAAAAGAGGGCAGCGAATAGTCAAAAGAGGACTGTCCAAAAAGAAGAAAGATAGGGCTGTCCAAAGTGAAGAAAAGGGGTTGCAAACTAAAGTAAAAAGAGGGCAGTGAAGAAGAAGAAGGAAAGGCAAGCCAAACAAGGCAATGGGAAGGAATCCTAAGAGTTGAAAAAAGTAAACTAGGGCTTCCTAAGTGACCGGTAACCAAAAGAACATTAACTTGTGGATGGAACACAAGAGAGAGAGAGTTATTCCCAGCTTTATTTTTGAAGCAAAAAATGATGAACACTGTAGGTCTTGCAATTAAAAATGTTAGATTCAAATGGTTGTTTTGAAGCATGGGATAGAAGCAACTGAGCTCACACCCTTCTACAATCTGTGAAGCTTGAATCACATCAAAACTTAAAACAAGAAATGAGATAAAATTTATGCTAGTATGTTAGGCAAATCGAATCAAGATCAACATTTTGTATAACTTACTACTCATGTCCACCAAAATATCGATTTACTTAGCATAAATAACCAAATTGAAGCTACAAATGGCTATTCTACTGTGCCAATAATGGCCTTCTTGAGTTAGCAAAATATTAAACCACATACAAGTATTTAAATGAGATGAGTTAAAGACAATATCACCTCAACCATGAGGAATCCAGCATAATCAAAAGCCCATAGACCTCCAAAGTCGAATATCTTTATTAACAAAGCTAAAGAAAAATGCTTGATACAATTTTCTCAGAGTAACTTTAACCCAAAAGTTCCATCCAAATAGAGCTAAAGAAGCCTCTATGTATACGATGAATGAAGAACCCAAAACCCTAAAACCAGAAAACCAGACCTAACCGGACTGGCCACCACTGAGAGACCAGACCTAATGAAGATGAGATGGGAGTGAAGGGAGGCCTCCACCTAGGCAAGGCGCCCCCACTCCAACCCTAACCACTGTAAACAAGCCTTTATTGAGCTCACACGTGTGGACGATGCCTTCATGATGAAGAGTGGCGTGAGCTTGGAAGGTGAAGGTGCCTCTTAGATTTGGAGGAGCCACTGCTAGGTCTGGAGGAGCCTACTGCTCAGATCATAATGTTATCACCAGTTCCTGCCTCGATCAAATCATCAAACCAATGAGTGCTCTCCATCTCATCCAATTCAGGAGTTTAGCTGGAGATGACAAGTCCGTTAACTGAATATATCTTTATTACTCACTGAATGCTGATTGAAGTTGAGTTATGATAACTCCAATCATCAATAATGCCCATTGAGATGTCATTTAGCCTTTTATTTTGCTGAATTTGGATTAATTTGGAGAGATTTGGATTTTCTCCAAAATAATCATTTTTAATAAAAACTCCATTTTTTCCCCAAAAATGACTTTTTTGAGAAAATGTGCATTATGATTGATGATCCGAAAGTTGGATCTAACTGGCTGGCCGATCAAGAATGATTTTTGGCTTAAGGTTAGAGCCTTCAATCATTGAAAACGGGGTCCGGATGACTAACTTATTACAGACGGGATTTTTCCAATTAATTTATGGAAAAATTAATAAAAAAACTTAGGAAAATAATTAAAAAATTAAAAAATAAATTTTTAACCTATCTGGAAAAAAAATTTCGAAATTTTTTTAAAGGTCCTATTAACTTAGGACATGACCATGCTTTATTCTAACAATGCCTAGTAGGTTTATATATACTCAGTTGGGCTCTAATAACCCCCCAAGGCCCAGAATTCAAAATCGAGCATTCCAGCTTTAAAGGAAGCGGGAGAAAACCTCGTCAATTATACTCGGCTATAGACAAAGCATAATTGTCAAGGGCAAAAAACTCCTTGGAATACCTTAGTTGAAATTCTACGTCTTAGGTGACCGAACCACTCAAAGCACCCTACTTGCACATTTTATTACAAACCCTACGAGGCCATGGTCAAAATTATTCAAATGAAAAACTGGCTAGCCAATATTGGCTAGACATGAAGACGGATCAACTAATACACTGGAATCAAACATTGGACATGTTTGTCAACCGACGGCTCCTCAGGTAACCCAACTATAGTACAAAAAAGTTGGTAACAGGGTTGAGAACTGAGGATAGGTTGGGTGGGGCAACGAACTTTGTCTCATGGAAAGCCTGGATTTTACTTGTGTTGAAGGAGAATGAGTTGTGGGAGGAAGTAGTTAGAAACACTACAGCAAATCCCATTACTATTCCCGCTTCTACTAATGCAGTATTACTTGTAGCCTTTAATAAGAAGGATATTAAAGCCATGAGGATAATCTTAGATGCTGTTAAAGACCATGTTATTCCTCACATTCCAGCGAAGGATCATGCACATGAGATGTGGTCTACTTTGACCGGGTTGTTTGAGAGTACTAATGAGAACAGGAAGATGGTGCTTAGGGAGAAGCTGAAAAACATCAAGATGGTCAAAGGAGAGGTGTGTATGGCCTATCTTACTAGGATCTCTCAGGTGAGAGATAAGCTTGCAGCTGTGGGGGTGGTGGTTACTGGTCTTGAGTTAGTGCGGACCACCCTGAATGGGGTGACTGTGTTTGTTCAGGTGTTGGTGGCCAAAGAGAACTTACCATCTTGGGACAGGGTTTGTGATGACTTTCTTCAGGAGGAGACTCGCAGGGGTTTCTTGCAGTGCAGTGGTTCTATTAGTAGAGAGGATGAGGAGGATGTGGCATTGACAGCGAAAGGGAAGAAGAAGAGAAAGAAGGGTACCAAGAAGGGTGGGGCCAAGCAGCAGCAGGATGGGTAGAAGAAGGATATGAGCACCGTGAAGTGCTTTGCATGTCACAAGATGGGACACTATGCTGCTACGTGTTTGAACAAGAAGAAGAAGAAGCAGCAGACAGCTGCTTCAACTGAGATCGATGATTTTGCAGCACAATTTTAGAGTGAGTTTTCACTATGCACTGGGCATATTGAGAGAGAGAGAGCATCCATTCTCACCAGTGCGGATGTTGACAGACAGAGGGAGTTTTCCTGTGTGATAGACCATTCTTACAGTGCATCTACTTCTAGCACTTGGTACATAAACAGCGGAGCCTCGAGCCACATGACAAGTGCTCGTGAGATGTTCTCTGAGCTTTCACAGGCAGAGACAGATGTGGAGGTTTTGTTGGGAGATGACACAGTAGTCAGTGCAGTTGGATGTGGGACCATTACATTTCAGAGGGAGTCCATGAGTCCCATGGTATTGCGGGATGTATTGTATGTACCTGGGTTAAAGAAAAACCTAGTGTCAGTTTCCATGATCGAGGATCAGGGTCTTGGGGTGTCTTTCCTAGATGGACACGTGCATATGTTTCTCAAGACTGTAGGACCATCTGCTTCAATTGCCATTGGAGCGAGATGTGGGAAACTGTATAGGCTCTTTTTTCAGCCGCAACATGCTTTAGCGCATAGCAGCAATAGTGAGTTGTGTGAGCTTTGGCATAGGAGGATGGTTCACTTGCATCATCTAGCCTTGGGGGTTGTTGAGGCACATGGTGACAGGTTTACCGGAGTTCAACACAGGGCAGAGCGATGTGTGCAAGGGGTGTGTTTTGGGAAAGTACACCAAGACTGCTTTTCCAAGCAGTGATAGCAGGTCACCTGGTACTCTTGACTTGATACATTCAGACTTATGCAGACCTATGTCTCCTGTGTCCTTGAGAGGATACGAGTATTATGTGACTTTCATTGATGACCATTCCAGGAATACCTGGATCTACTTTTTGAAGAGCAAGAAGTTTGAGGAAGTCTTGCATAGGTTCCAAGAGTTCAAAGCTCTTGTGGAGAACCAAACAAGAAGGAAGATCCGAGTCTTGAGATCGGATAACGGGGGTGAGTATACCTCCAAGGAGTTTGATGGATTTTGCAGACAGGAGGGTATCAGGAGACAGTTGACAGTTCCATATACTCCAGAGCAGAATGGAGTAGGAGAGAGGAAGAACAAGTCCATTGTTGGAGTGGCCCGAGCTATGCTACATGACCAGTCACTTCTTTTCTTTCTCTGGGATGAGGTTTGCAGCATAGATGTATACCTTCAGAACAGCAGTCCCCATCGGGCAATGGGGAACATGACACTTGAGGAGTGCTTTTCAGGCAAGAAGCTTGAAGTTGGCCATTTTTGTATATTTGGTAGTCTGACTTACTCTCATGTCCCTTCAGAGAAGAGGACAAAGTTGGAGCCCACTGTAGAGAAGGGTATCTTTGTGGGTTATGATGAGACTGCGAAGGCTTTCCGTATTTACCTTCCCTCTCAGAGGAAAGTGGTGGTGAGGAGGGATGTGAAGTTTGAGGAGCGAGCCTTCAGGAAGTCGAGAGAGTCAGAGCAGGGAGAGCAGCAGGTCCCTGCACCTCAGGTTCCATCTACGCAGTAGTCAAGATCACAGGTTTCTGGGGTTACAGGACCATAGAGTGTTGGCATAGGTTCACCAGGTTCAGTGGTTAGGTCAACAGGGCCTTTGGGGACAAGTGATGGGTCTACTATTATAGGTACACCTTACAGGGGATCGAGATCGAGATCAGGATCAGGATTACATGGTACACCTGGTGTTGGCACACCGGCTTCAGGTTCACAAGTGACTGGGGTTTCTAGCTCTGTTAGTTCTTCAGATGAGGACAGGCCAATGTGGGAAGAACCTTGAGGGAAGAAGAAGCCTAAGTGGCTTCGGGAGACCTTGAAGGATGCCTTAAAGGCTAGGATACCCAGGGATGAGGTGAGAGTCATCAAGATGCTTGACAGATTGGGCATGTTCTTGGTGGCTAGTACATGAGATTTTGAGCCTTCTACTTTTGAGGAGGCCTCCCAGCATTCGCTATGGAGAGATGCCATGATGGATGAGTACCATTCCATCATGAAGAATGATGTATGAGAGATTGTTCCGAGACTTGAGGGGAAGTCAGTGGTGACTTCTCGTTGGATTTACAAGCTGAAGCATGCGGCAGATGGGAGTGTGGAGAAGTACAAAGCCAGGTTTGTAGCACGGGGTTTTTCACAGGTTGAGGGCATTGATTATGATGAGACATTTGCGTCGGTTGCTCGATATACTTCTATTAGGATCTTGATCTCCATTGCAACGAAAATGGGTTGGAAGATCCATCAAATGGATGTGAAGACCGCATTTCTCAATGGGATCATACAGGAGGAGATTTACATTGAGCAGCCTCAGGGCTTTGAGATACATGACAGAGAGACATATGTATGCAGGTTGAAGAAGGCCCTTTACGGGTTGAAGCAAGCTCCAAGAGTTTGGTACTCCAGGATTGATTCTTACTTGCTGAGTATGGGGTTTCACAAGAGTGAAGCAGATCCGAATCTCTACTTCATCATGGTTGGAGATGATTCGCTTGTTCTTCTGCTATATGTTGATGACTTGTTTATCACAGGGAGAGAGAGACCCATTGCAGCTTGCAAGAAGGATCTTGCAGCAGAGTACAAGATGACTGATATTGGGCTGATGCATTATTTTTTGGGATTGGAGGTTTGGCAGGAGCCTGGACATATTTTCCTAGGGCAGGGAAAGTATGCAGTTGATATTTTGAGGAGATTTAGGATGGAGGATTAAGGCCTATGTCGACACCTATGATCACCAACTGGAAGAAGCTTCATGCTTCTGAGCTAGAGTTGGTGGATCCTACTTTGTACCGTCATCTTATCGGGTCATTGATGTATTTGGTTAACAATCGGCCAGATATGTGTTTTGCAGTGAACACTCTTAGCCAGTTCATGGTTGAGCCTAGGAGTGTGCATTGGGTCGCTGCAAAACATGTGTTGCGCTATCTTTCAGGGACAGTGGATTTTGGGTTGGACTACAGGAGGTCAAAGGAGATCAAACTGGTTGGTTATACAGACTCAGATTGGGCAAGCAGTGTGGTAGACCAGAAGAGCACTTCTGGATGTTGTTTCAGTTTGGGCTCGGCAGCAGTGTCGTGGTTCAGTCAGAAGCAGAAGTCTGTTGCATTGAGTACTGTAGAGGCTGAGTATATGGCATCTAGTTTGGCCAGCTGCGAGGCCTTGTGGCTTCGCAAGTTGTCGGTGAATCTATTTGGTCAGGAGCTTAGGCCTGCGGTGATTTACTGTGACAATCAGAGTTGCATCTAGCTCTCTGAGAATCCGGTTTTCCATGACAGGTCAAAGCACATTGAGATCAGGTATCATTTCATCCGAGACTATGTTCAGAAAGGGGCAGTGATGCTTTAGTACATTTCCACAGATGAGCAGGTAGCTGACATTCTGACAAAGTTTTTGGGGAGGGGCAAGTTTGTCTTCTTCAGAGACAAGTTGGCAGTGGTGCAGAACACCTTCCTCGGTAAGAGGGAGTGTTAGTTTTGTACCTAGGGAAGTGTTCCTCTAGGTGACTTTAGCCTTTAGTCACCTAGTGAAGGGAAATAAAGTGAACTTGCATAAAATGACTTCAAAAGCATTTAATGTGACTTCAGAACATTAAAGTCACTTTTTGATAAATTTAAGTGGTTGAGTGAAATTAACATTTTTTTATTAAAATGTGTGCAATTAATTTCAGCCATTGATCTAATTCATTCCTAGCCATTGGATTAAGATCTCTTCACCTACCTAGGGTTGAGAAGAAAAAAGCAAGCAAAAGGAAAAATGAATTCATTCTTGAAGGAGAGAGTGGATGAGAGAGAGTTGAAGAAGAGAGAAGGGCATGAAAATCGAGACAGCCTGCTGGAGGGTTTTTGGTGGGCACGATTTTCGAGACATCCATTTATTATTTTGCACAAATCTTGAGGTTGTATGGACTGCATTTATTGTGGGAAGGAGTTTCGAGGATTTGTACGACCTCATTTATTGCAGGCACAAAAATTGAGACATAGTGGTACGACTGCATTTATTGTGCACAGAAATCGAGGAGCTGTACGGTTGCATTTATTGCAGACCATACTGTACGGATTCGACACAGTTTTTGAGAGAAAAGTTGGGCACAAATTTTGAGGAAAGTACAAGCACACATTTCGAGGAAGTAGGCTGTAATTTCCAGGCACAGTTTTCGAGGTGTATGGCAGCGTTTAATGGTGTCCGTATAGTATGGATTTTCTGCTGAGATTGGCATGGAATCGAGGATAGAATCTTGCTGATTTTGCACAAAAATCGAGGTTGACTTAGTTGCTATTTTTTGCATGTTTTTCGAGAAATGTAATGCACAGAAATCGAGGTAGCATATGCACGGAAAACGGGACAGTCTGTTGGTTGAGATAAGTTGGATTTTGACTGTAAATGCTTGTCTGATTTTTCTTGAAGATAATAATAAAAAAACTCTCTCTCTCTGACTGGTTTTCCCTTAGTGGGTTTTTCCAGGGCCGTTGGCCGAAAATACTAGTGTTCTATGTGATTAAATGGCGTGTTGATTTTTATTTCTTGTCACAGAAAAAGTTTGTTTCAACAGTGTTTTAAGTTTGAAAATTTTGTTTATTTCCAAAACTTTATTTTTCTGGGATTGCATAAACTGTGATATAAAATTTTACTTGAAACCGGTGGCTGAATACTAGCAAAATTATACAATTTTTATTGCATTGGGAGAAGATTTGGTGCCTTTTCCCCAAGGGTCGAAATTGTGACTTGGGAGCTATTTTGGAAAGAGTCATAACAACCTGTATAAACTGAAACATGATGCATATGAGACTTTAAAAATGTCCCTTACACATCCCCTGCCTCTTTTCAGAAATTCGAGTGACTTTGGGACCATTTGAGAAGCCATTTCCGGCAATTACCCAAGGGGAATTGGAGCCCCAATTTTCTAGTAAAGACTCCTAATTTGAACATAACATTAAACAAGTTTTCAGAAGTAATTGTGGGGTCAGAAAATATCCCTGAACATCATATTTAAGTTCTATTATCAGTCATGTACCTTCTGAGAAAATTTGGAAGCATTTGGGTCAATTTGAAGGTCTAGACATCAAAACTAGTCAAGGTTCGAAATTGGGGAAAAGGTGAAAAATTGGTCATTTAATAAAAAATTTCAAAAAAGGACATTACATAGATCCAAATCCTTTCACAGTGTAGTTGGCATCATCTCGAAGTACAACACAGAGATGGGATTCTTTCTCAACAACTTCTGAAAGGTTTTCCTTGCAACTATTCATATGCTTGGAAGCACCACTATCTATGAGCCATGTATCACTAGTGGTGGGTACAATACTTGATAATGTTGATATGAAGAAGAATTTTGTACGATATTTATTTCTTTGTTTCTTGTGATGATGACCATCTTCCACATTAGCTATTGAAGCTTCATGCTTTCTCTTGTTTGAACTAAAGCACTTGCTTGCATAGTGACCATATTTCTTACACTTATAGCATTGTTTGTGGATAGGTCCTTCTTTTCCCTTCGATCTAGAGAAGAATTTGGTCTCCTAGCCTGGTGCTTATGTTTGTGAAACTTCCTTCATTTTCCCTTGCCTTTCTTGGCATGAGTGATGAAGGCTTGATTCTCCTCAACTTGAGGACCATGGAGTCTTTGTCTTGCTACAATCCTTGTCTCTTCCTGAGTGCAGTCTGCACATAGCTTGTCATTTGGGAAGCCTGGTTTGACCACTTATGGTTTGGATTAAGGACTCCCAAGATGGTGGAAGACCATTTAGAGTGGTCATGACAAGCTCATTTTATTCAATGGTATCTCCACTAGACCTTAGCTTGTCCTAGAGTTCAGTGATCCTCATGAAATATGAGGCAATTGATTCGGACTTGATCATCCTCATATTTGACAATTGGTTCCTCAATGTGAGGGTCACATTGATGCTATTGTGTTCAAATAACTTCTTCAAGGTCTTGAACATCTTCCTAGCTATCATCTTTTCTGAGATTTGTGCAACTAAGTGATCTTTGACTGAGTCCACCAAAATCCGTTTTGCTTTCACATCACACTTCCTCCACTGGGATTTGGCTTCTTCCGCTTCTGGTTCTGGACATTTCTCATTAACAAATATCAAAAGATCATTTTCTTCTAGGATGAGAGGAATCCTAGGCTTCCAAGAAATTAAGTTTGTAGCCTCATCAAGATGATCTTCTACCTTCATTCCAATCATCTTGTCTGCAGATCTGTACAAGAATTTCTAGCAAGACTTAGGTAAAAAATAAATTTTTGAATTCAAAGAAACTAACCTCACAGATAGATGTGCCATGTCAAGACAAGTTGAGGGAGGATGAGGTCGAGGCAAAACAACTGATCAGTGCAAAACTTGAAACCCTAGTTTTTGCGGCAGCAGAATAAGGTAAAAAATGAAACTTCACGAAATTTGATTCTGCTTCCACCAAAATATGCGCTTCTCCTAGAGTGAAGTTTCCACAACTTTTTTTTTGCTGAAGAGATGAGGGAAGGCCTTGGAAGGTCAAACCCTAGCCTCCGGCAATGGCCTCCTCAAGAACTGCTCTGATAACATGTTAGTTTTTACAAGATTATAGCAGTATAACTTAATTTCAAATGAACAATAGGATCTCTAGAAAAAAGTCAAAGCACAAAAACAAAGAACACAAAAATTTATCCTGGGAAACCCAATCAGGGAAAAACCCAACAAACCTTCGTATAAAGATAATAGCTCCTGAGAACAGAGAGAAGAAGAAAGAGAGAAAAATGTCTTTCTAAGATATAGCCCCAAAAAACACTCTCCTTGATTGCAGTAGCACACCTTTTCAGCTAGAGCAAACTTGTTGTGAGTAAATTAAAATAATGAGGAGGGGCACCTCATATTTATGTTGATTTTCCAAGTGAAAAATTACTAGGGTTGACCAATCTTGGGGAAATGCAAAATAATTTTATTTTTATTCTTTTTTTGTGTATTCTTTCTCCAGGGTTTACAATGATTCTTTCTAGGATTTACATGAGTAATTACATCAGTATAATCTCTCGTAGGAGGTACAATACAAGTACAATAAGAATAACTTCCGAAGTTACACAAATTCCAACAAAGGAGAAGAAGAAAAAATTTGAGAAATGTTCAAGAGCACAAGCTCGTGGTTTTGGAATACATTGAGAGCCCAAGCTCTGTAATCGGTGAAAAATCCAAGTAAAATTTCAAGTTCATGTATGTGGTCCTAGTTTGCCTATTTTATCAGGTAATATATAAACCTATAGTTTTTATGTGCTTATTCTCAAGAATATTTATGCCACTCTTCTCTAGAATTACTTGTGTGAAAGAAATTAACATTTATGATTCGTAAATTAAATCAAGAATCTTCCAAATTTCATCGTGTAAAAGTTTTGTCTTAACAGAATAACTTCGACACGAGTCTCTCACTTAATACTTTGGTTATTTAATATTTTGGGGTTGTCATAGTATAGTTGTATCGAGGTTTATTCCAAGTTACGAAGTGGTGAAATGTGTTTTCCATGTTATAATTAAAATTAAAGAAATCTCCTTTTAAAAGGTTCGGTTAAATGTGGACTTGTTGAAGTGGAGTCATGTCGCAGTTATCTCGACTTACAGGGTGGTAAAAAAGGTGTTTTCATGTCGAAGTGAAAGATATAGTTTATATAACTAAGATAACCTTTTAGTATAATAATCTTGTCGAAGTTGGAGTTGGTCGTAGTTAAAAGTGTGTCGCACTAAAAATCTCGTCAAAGTAAAAGTCAAGTGGGTGTTTGTCGAAGTAAAAGTGCGTCAGGATAAAAGTTCGTAAAATCTGTGTCGAAGTGAAAGTTGAGTCTTGTCGAGGTTAAATCTGTCGCACTCAAGTGTGAAGACTTGTCAAAGTAAAAGCCTGTAGAAGTGAAAACTTGTCAAAGTTAACTTGTTAAAGAAAAGGTGGGTTTTCCAAAGTAAGTGTGTCGCAGTAAAAAAAAAAGAGAAATTAAAATATTTACTGCACAGTAATTGAAGTTAACTCTCGCAGTTTTCCCTGGAAGTTTCTTCTATTTCTCACATGGTGAAGCATTGTATTTAAATATCTTTCCTTTCCCATGCAAATTGAAACAACCACCACTTTCACGCCTGCCAGACAACTTTCTCCACAAATTTCCATTTTTCTATGTGGCGGTTTGTGTAAGGTTTGCGGTTACACCAAACCTGTATATGTTGGTAAGGGTGGCGGTTCGTTGTGCGGCGGTTACCGATACTCCAACTCTGATATCATGTAAGGTTTGCCGTTAAAAAAACCTGCAGATGTTGATAAACATTTGCAGCCAAGCAGAAGGTCCGATTATCCAGGGTGAAAGTTAGTTCACATTATATTCCCATAGATACAGCGGTTATACCCGATACTCCAACAATTTGAAGATACAATGAGATTTGTTTTTCAAAACTTCACAAACAAACTAAACTTGGGTGTTGCAGGAAATGTGGCAAACTATAATTGTAGGTTGTATATTTGAGGGGAAAGGAGGTGGAATGACCGCAAAATCACACTTTCATCGTTGTAAATCACAAAATTATATATTTAAAATCAAACAGCAGAATTTTGCAGTCAATTTGAAAAATCAATTATAGCTACATTGTGTGCATGCGACCAAAACTCCCCTCGTGTTTTGTCGCTCTGCTTTAACACTCTTATCTATACAATTGAGTTCATTTAGCTGCAGCTGGAAATCCAGAGATTTTCACTTAAGTTGCCTTAGTTAGGGTACTAAATACTTTTGCAGATGAACCCGTGAAATTTTCTGGCATTAGCTATGGAATCTAGAATTGTGTAAATTCTAATTTATGAGTTCAGTTAGGCCTTTAGGGACCCCAAAGCATTTAAGATGGCCTACATTTTTATTTTCATTTAAACTGGGTATTGTTTTCAATCAGATTTTACGTTTCATGCATTCGTGTTTTGTTTCGTGGCAATGTATTTCACAATGGAATAATTGTTTGTTCATTGAAAATTTTTCATGCTTATAATTATGATTGTTTGAATTTGTTTTCTTCTTATCAGATTTCAAGATGACTTGGAAGGGTCAAACTTCAGAGGATACAAAGGAGACAGTACGCAGAATCCTATTTTTGATGTTGGTGTTAAAGTTTTTTCAAGCTCGAGGTCGCCAAAATTAAATTCCCAGGGCCTGGGAATTTTGGGCAGGTCCTTGAAACATAGAGTATTATCCAGGGTTTTTTCTGAGGATTATGAGAAGGTGGACAAGAGGATACTGGATCCTAGGGGCACATATATTAGGAGATGGAACAGGATATTCTTAGTGGCATGTTTAGTTTCTCTATTTGTGGACCCTCTCTTTTTCTTTTTACCAAATGTTAACAATAAAGTTTGTATAGAAATAGAACGGCCTCTAAATATATTTGTCACTGTTATGCGGTCATTTACGGATTTGTTTTATCTATTTCACATATTTCTTCAGTTCCGAACAGCTTATGTTGCTCCGTCTTCTCGGATATTTGGAAGGGGCGAACTCGTAATAGACCCTGCAAAGATTGCTTCAAGATACTTGATGAAGGGATTTTGGATCGATTTCATTTGTGTATTGCCCCTGCCACAGGTAAATTGAAAATACTAATACAATCATATAGGAAAGCTATCGCATGCTTTTACCTTTGTCTAACTGAATTTTATTCTTTTAGTCACTCTAAATGTTATTGATGTTATTTATGTCTCCTCTCTTCCTAACTTTGTCAATTATACATGTTATTGCTGATTATTATCCTGATACCAAATATTAGTTTCATAATTCAAATCCCAATGCATTCAGTATTAGTTGGGACTGCTTTTTCATGCCACATCATGAATGGCAATGCAATTATATTGCATATATAGAATTAGCAAGTGGGCGGAAGAAAGGGACAAGCATGCTAAAGGACAAGCAGGTTTTAGACCTAAACATTCCACGGTGGACCATGGTATTACTTTAAGGCACAGCATTGAAAAAGTGTGGGAGAAAAAAGGGAAAGCCTTTTGTTGCTTTGTCGATTTCAAAAAAGCTTTTGACACAGTTCCCAAGGATAAACTATGGCACATAATGGAGGAACTTGGGGTTCCTATACATCTTAGAGCAGCTGTTCATAGGGCTATGTGAGGAGGTCAGAGTCAAGATCAGAACATCAGATGGTATCTCCAAAAGTTTCAGAAGCGATATTGGGGTCAAGCAAGGGTGCCCATTATCCCCTACCCTTTTTGGCTTATATATTGACAAACTTGAAGAGTGGTTAAACCTAGAGGGCGGGGATGGTGTCCTCATGAGTGAGTATGTGATAAGGCTTCTTTTGTATGCAGATGACCTTATTTTGATTGCTAAGTCCGCTCTTGGCTTGCAAGAGCACTTGATTTCCCTTAAGCACTTTTGTAGAACAGTAGGGATGCAAGTAAATACTTGCAAGACAAAAGTGGTAGTTTTTTCTAGCAAAAGAAAACATAAACAACATATGTTCTACTTTGAAGACAATACCCTTGAAGTGGTGGAAGATTACAAGTACCTCGGAATCGACTTCAACAAAAGTTTGAGTTGGGAAGGCTGTAGGAAAAAAAGAACTCTGGGAGGTTGGAAAGCGTTTTATGCTTTCCAAAATAGGTGCAGAGAGGCAGAGTTATGGGACTGGAAAATTATGCAAACCCTTTTTGGGCTCTTAGTGATCGTGGTTGTTCTCTATGGTTGTGAAGTTTGGGCCAGTAGTACCTCTGACTTACAGTGGAAGCAAATAGAAAAGATTCAAAAACACATGATCACAAGCAAGTTCAAAATTAAGAGTTTAGTGCCATTCGAAATCATGCTAAGTGAAATGGGGGTGGCTTCTATTGAAGCAATCGCTATGGTGAGACCCATAAGATATCTAAAAAGAGTTGAACAAATGGAAGAAGGTAGATGGCCTAAGGTTGTCTTTAGTGACATATTGTGCAAAAGAAAGAAGACTTAGATGCGGCAAAATATTAAATGGCTTAGCAAGTGGGATATGTGCTTGAGCACGTGTCCTACAAATAGACAAGAAATAAAGGCTTTTGTTATCAATAAGTTTCACAAGCGAACTTGGGATAAAGAACTAGGGAGAAAGAGAAAGTATTATATTGAAGAGTTTAACCCTACCTACAATCAGCATCAAAAGGCATCCATAGGGGCCAATATACCTTGGAAAGCCAAAATTCTCATTGCTCAATTAAGAACTAATTCCCATCAACTCTGTTGTGAGACCAGGCGTTGGAAAAGGCCAAAAGAAGCTTGGGCAGGAAGAGTGTGTATTTTTTGCATCGCTGGCAAGGTGGAGATGGAAAAACACTTCATTTTAGAGTGTGAAGCCTTTAAGGACAATAGGGACATGTACGCAAATTTCTTGGATAAATCTTGGGATGATCTATTTAACGAGGGGATTGTGGAAAAATTGGGGGCGCTCATCATCAAGTTGAATAGACAAAGGATTGAATTGCAGAAAACAGCGTGCGAGTTGGTCTGTCCCATAGGCTATTCTTAGCCTCGCGGACGTTAAAATATTTCCTTCCTTCCTATATGTTTGTCCCATCCAAATTTCTGAATGTGTCATTTGCAGTGCTGCTTTACCAGAAATCATGTCTATGACATACGAAGAATACACCTTTTCTATACACGTATTTATGGCTGGAGACCAAAGCTCAATTTTATGTCATTTGATAATATGGGGGTTTTCATGCATTTGCATTATTTGGGCCCTGGACATCTTTGAAGAAAGAGTTATATGTTCATTGGATTTCGAATCATATTGAGTTTTCTTCTCAACAACACCATAGCTTATTGTTTTATCTAAAGCTAGAATGTGGGGAGTTCTATTACATCTATCTTCACTAGTATTTGCATCGTGAGGAGATAAGTGCTTTACAATCTAGTATGGTCTTAAACCCGGATCTATCAAGCACCCAGAGGAATCAAAGTCTTTAAGGTGTAAATTTTTTTCTTGATGAGTAAAAAATTGAAGATAAAAAATATGCATGTCAAGAAATTTAATCCTCTTTGGTGCTTGATAGATCTAGGTTTATGTTGGTTTTAATTTAAAATTAAACCAACATATGATGTGGAACAACTTTATTTATTATTTTTTTTACATACAATAGGTATTGTGTATTCCATATGCTTCATATTTTCTCTTTTATTAAGGCCTACATGAATGTTACCCACTTTATGTGACAAGATCTCTCCCACATTGGACTGTAGAGTGCCTTGCTACTCTCGGTGCAATAAATTGGTAACATGAATAACCTAAATGAAATATAAGTTGAAGTCCATAAAGTAGAGATAAAAAGTTAAAAAAAGACCATAAGACAATAAAACTAATAATAATACCAATCAAAGAAACCAACATAGATCCATTTTAATACCAATATTTTAAGTGCCACCAAGTGATTTGTGCCTCTGTTTCTTTTTTATCCCTCTCGGTGCTTGATAGATCTAGGTGTTAAGTTTTCTTATTGCTTAGATGATATTCTAAAACAATTTAAGATGGCAGGAATCAAGATCATTGAAAGAACAACAAGTACAGTCACACAAGAGAACAAAAGATTTATCTTGAGAAACCCTCGTGGGGGAGAAAACCCAGGAAAACTTCCTCGGTATAGAAAACAGTGTAAAACCCAAGACAATTGCTTCTCTCTTCTTTCTAGCGCACTTCTTCTTCTCTCTCTTGCAAACTTGCTTGAGTGAAGAGAGTAAAAATGAAGGAGGCGCCTCCCTATTTATATTTGACTCTTGACTTGTCCTAAAACCTAACCTGGCCGACTTGTCTAACTGACAGGGCCGTCTTGACTAGTAGGACAAAATAATATTTATTATAATGACTCAAGGGTACTATTGACCTGACTTACATCCGGAGGTTTACATTGATTCTTTCAATGGCTCTTACATGACCAATTACTTCAGTGACAACTCCTGAAGGAGGAATACAATTAACACAACTACAATATCTTCTGAAGTTACAATATTTTAACACTCCCTCTGAAATAGGAAGATATTCTATATCAACAACCACTACCACCACTGTACATCTAATTGGTGAGTTTCTATATGTTTTAGGAAGTTTTGGAACCACATCATACATCTTCATCATCAATCTCAGTATGAGAATACTGGATCATCTTCTCCAACTTCTGCAATATCAGTAAGTGGATACTGAGTCTTCTTCTGCAATATTAGTAGGTGGATACCGAGTCTTTTTCTTCTTCTGCAATATCAGTATGCAGATACTAAGTCTTCTTCCTCTTGTGCCATATCAATATGTGGATACCGAGTCTTCTTCTTCTTCTGCAATATCATTATGCAGATACTGAGTCTTCTTTTTTTTCTGCAATATCAGTATGTAGATATTGAGTCTTCTTCTGCTTCTGCAATACAGTATGTAGATATCGAGTCTTCTTCTGTCATATCAGTATATGAATACTAAATCATTTTATGCCATATTAGTGAGCATCTACCTGCAACATTAGTATGTAAATACTAAAGTAACAACAATAACATCATTAGCATGTTAGTGCTAAAAACCTTATCATCAACAAATAAATGTTAGATCATTATTTGTACCAGTGAAGCATGACTTGGCCAAGATTTGTGGGTACTCGCGAGTCTGCCCGAGTCAGACCCGAAAACAAGTAACCGGCCCATACTCGTGGCAGACTCGCCAACTCAGCAATAATCATCAAACTCAGGAGACTCGCCTAGACTCGACACTCACTTGGTTGGACTCGCTCATGACTGAACACATAATCGCAGGCGTATTGGAGAATGGGGTAAACCGGCCAACAGGAAACCTTCGATCCAACATCGTCTGGACCTTCTGTCGATTGATCCTGGCAAGGAGCATCAGAACTCGAGGTAACCATCCATCCCACCAGCCTCCAATCCAATTCCATTATTCTTGTAGCTTGGGGGTCTCTCCTATTTGTTGGAAACGTCTTTCAATTTCATTCTTCATTAATAAAAATCAATAAATAAATCGTTGCTCTGTCAATACCAGCGTAAAGCCACGACGGTCTAAGTGGTTCAATCGGTGCCAAGTTTAAGGAGGTGGATATATAATAGATCGGGATAGAAGCATTCAGGCATTTCAAAATTGAGAAAATCTAATCAAAATAAAAACGAAGTAGAATAAGCGTATATAAGCAATGTGGCCTCAACATATTGGTGTGATGGTAAAGATATCCTATCTCGAGTTTAACCATGGGATATTTCATAATAGCTTTATTATTATTTTTTAGATAAAGGATAAATACCTAGAGGTTATAATATATTATATAATATAGGTTATAATCTATATATGTTATAATATATTATATACTTACTTTTACTTAAACATAATATGTATTATATACAAACTTTAGGATTATATATATATATATATATATATATATATATAAGAATGCATTATAAAAATCAAAATATAATTGATAGATGAATTATAATTTACCAAAATTTACTATATTTTAAGTTTTTTTCTATTTGCCAAGTCTTGTCGAGTCTGTCTCGAGTCTTTCCCGAGTCGACGAGTCATATGCCAGCGGAGTTTTTCTTGAGTCTGAGTCGTGCAACATTGATTTGTACAATCAGTAAAGTACCGAAACCACCTCACCAACATCAGTATAAGAATACTGAATCTATCGCATCAGTCATCATTATGAAAATACTGAAACTACCTCATCAACATCAGTATGAGAATACTGAATCTACCGCATTAATTATCGGTATGAAAATACTGAAACTACCTCATTAATATCTGTATGAGAATACTGAACTTACCGCATCAATCATTAGTATGGAAATACTGAAACTACCTCATCAACATCAGTATGAAAATATTGAAACTACCTCATCAACATCAGTATGAGAATACTGAGCCTGCCTTATCGATATAGAAATACTGAAACCACCTCTCGTCGTTTTTTGGCCTTTTGGAGCAGCATCATGGTGGATTCTTTGGTAGATCCACTTGGGCATTTTGTCTAACTCACTAACCCTTTCGGGCCAACAAGCTTAGTTAGACAGATGGATCTTCTTGGGGACCAAACAAGCCTTGTTTGGCTTACTAACCCTTTCAGGCCAAACAAGCCTAGCTAGACATACTAATCCCCTTAGGATCAACAGGCCTCGTCTGACTTACTAACCCTTTCGGGCCAACAAGCCTAGCCAGACATACCCTACCCTAGACTGAGCTACCACACTATTACAACAAAGAGCCTTCTACCTTTTCTACTCCCTCTTTCGAGGGAGGTTCTTTCGGATTACACCAAGCTTGTCTCGAAAGTATTCAAACTTTACACGAGACAAAGGCTTAGTCAATATATTTTCCACTTGTTCCTCTGTAGGAACATATTTGAGCTTTACAGCTCCCTTCTGTACCATATCCTTGATGTAGTGATATCTGATTTCGATATGTTTCGACTTGTCATGAAACATCGGGTTCTCTTTCATCTTAATACAACTCTGATTATCACAATGGATATTGGTTACCTCTACCTCTTTATCAAATAGTCCTACCAACATCTTGCGAAGCCATGCTGCTTTGCTACAAGATGAACATGCTGCTACGTATTCGGCTTTTGCCATGTTGAGCGCAATACTGGTTTGCTTTTTGTTGAACCATGAGATCATGCATGATCCCAAACTAAAGCAACATCTTGAAGTGATCTTTTTGTCTTCGGTACTTCCTGCCCAATCTGAATCTGTAAATACTTGTAATCTGATCTCGCCATCTGTTGCATATTTAAGACCATAATCTAATGTTCCTTTTAGATACCTCATCACATGTTTTGCTCCTACTAAATGAATGTGTCCGGGATTCACCAAATATTGACTTAAAGTGTTTACAGCAAAACATATATCGGGTCTTGTATTGGTTAAGTACATTAGTAAACCAATAATCTGTCTATATAAGGTAACATCCACTATCTACGAAGAATCATCATTCAAGAGGGTCAAATTTGTTGTCATCAGAGTAGTCATAGCCTTACAATCCATCATCCCAAATCTCTTTAGGATCTCTATTGCATATTTTCCTTGGTTTAGGAAAATATACTTCAAGACCTAAGAAGTAATGCATCATTCCAAGGTATTTCATCTCAAATTCTGCAGCGAGCTTCTTCTTGCATTCATGGATGGGCTTGTCTTCACCTGTTAAGAATAAATCATCTACATATAGTAGTAGTAACATAATCCCATCATCCTCAACTTTGTAGTAGAGGTTGGAATCTGCTTAACTCTTTGTAAAGCCTAAAGTCATCAGGAAACCATCAATTCTTCCATACCAGGCTTTGGGGGCTTGCGTCAACCCATACAATGCCTTCTTAAGTCTACATACATGAGTTTCATGGTTACCTATCTCAAAACCTTGCGGTTGTTCGATGTATACTTCTTCTTCTATTATTCCATTTAGGAAAGTTGTCTTTACATCCATCTGATGTAGCTTCCACTTCATCTTGGATTCCAAGGAAAGGACGGTTCTAATTGAGGTGTACCTTTCTATTGGTGCAAAGATCTCTTCATAGTTGATTCATTCTTTGTGAGAGAACCCGCTGGCTACGAATTTTTCCTTGAACTTCTCTATACTGTCGTTCGCTGAATGCTTTGTTTTGTAGATCCATTTCGAGGATACTACTGACTTGATCTTTGGTCTTGGTACTACTTCCCATACATCATTCCTTATGATGGATTGGTATTCCTCGACCATGCCATCTACCCATTCCTTCATTGTCATTGCTTCTTTAAAGCACACACGTTCTTTGTCAACGAGGTTTCACATCAAAGCCAAATAATTGGGGTATGGCTTTGGCTTCTTTCTTTCTCTGATGATTCCTTCAGGGACACCAAGTCTTTTTGCTTCTTCAATTACTTCTTGTGCCCAAGTAGGCCTTCTTTTGTGTGAGATCATCTCACTAGGAAGTTCTTCAGGTCTTTGAGGTTCTGTCATGTCATGGTATTTAGGTATTTGCTCTTCCACCTCATTTTTGACTGGTTTAGAAACTCCTGTAGCTCTAGGAGTTTCATGCTCATCTTTGAATTCCTTGTTTTTCCTTGATTTCCTAAAAGTTGCATCTTCGTCAAAAGTAACATCTCTACTTAGCTCAATTTGACGGTGCCTTGGGATATAGATTCGGTAAGCTTTTGATTGCTCACTATATCCCACAAACAATCCCTTCTTTCTTGAAGGATCCAACTTTGATCTTTTCTCCTTGGGAATGTGTATGTAAACCGGACAGCTAAATCAACTAGCGTGGGCCACCCTTCACGTGAGCTTTGAGGGCAATAGCTTGAATTTAATGTATTTGCTAGCCTCCAAATACAACCCAAACATGTGACACATTTTTCATGTAATGAGGTCGCCATCATGGGGACCACCATGCCCCATCACCCACTAACCATTAAAAAATTACTTTTTGACTTTTTAAAAATATTTGACCTATGCCAAAATGATGCACTTTTAGCATGTAAATGTCACTTTGATGCTTCGATGGCGAAAAATGACCATAAGTGACCCTTTGATCCCCCAGAGTGTATGAAAAGTGGGTTCTAGGGTAAAGAGTATGCTATGAGACATTGAGAATTAAAACGAGCATCCCCACGCCAAATTCCACCTCCAGATCAAGTTTTTATTCCATTTACAAGGTTTTTAATTAAACCATTAAAAAATGGTTTAAAAATCAGAAAATTTTATTTTTCTCGGAATCGGACAAAACTCTAAGGGGACCTAGCACATGTCCATATGACTTAATACCGATGCCTAGCACGTTCATATACATTGACACATGAACTTTAATAACCTCCTAAGGTCTACCCACTAAGACGACCATTCCAGCTTTGGAGGAGCGGTGAAAAACTCGAAAATTATGTCACTTATTCAACATTGCATGATTGACAAGGGAAAGAACACCTTGGAATGATTAGATTGACATTTAAGTCTTAGGAAACCAATTCCTTTACAAAAATTTCCATGCTAGTACATTTATTGCAACCTCCCTTCATGAACTTGTGGTACAAAAAAAAAAAAGGCCAGGATGGCTTGATGGACCTCTAAGCTCTGAGTTTGAACAAGTGCTTTGTTCATCTTTGCCGGCTCATCTTTCCAAGCCATTACCTTGTGCATAATAATTTGATGAATGGTAAACGAGAATGCCATAATTGAAACAAAGGGTTGATGACTCTATTGAACTAAACGTTTTGGAAAAATAATCTACTGTCGTAATAATCCATCTAAATCCATTGCTTGGATTCTCCTTGAACTCATTGATGAAGTCTAAGCCCCACTACTGGAAGGTTCCTCAACTACCACACATTGCAAAGGTAAAGCCACTAGGTGTTTCCCCTTCTCGAGAATACTTGACATGGCTCACATCGTCTATTTATGGGCCATGCCAAATCAAAGCAAAATTCTACAAAGCAAAATCCATGGCTCTTTAGAATGTAGATCCCGCAATTAACAACTTGAATGGGGTAGTTAACGTTGTCTTGTCTTGATCTTCTATTTTGACCATCACTTGATTATATCTTGAGAATCCATCCAACATGGATAACATACCCAACCTTGTGACTCTTTGCAATAGGTTCCCCATGCTTGGAAGTGGATAACTATCCTTTTAAGGATCATTGATTCAAATTCTTGAAATCATTGCAGAACCTTATTTCTTTGTTTTTCTTTCTCACCACAACCAAATTCACCACCCAGGATGAATGTCTTGTGGGAGCAATGAACTTTGTTGCCAACATCTTATGTAATTCCTTCTGAATAAGTGGGGCCAGTTTTTTATTTATTTGCCTCAACTATTGCCTAAAGGGCTTTGGATCTAGCCTCAATTGTCTTGTATGTTGAATAATGTCCCTTTTGTATTCCTTCCCGTCATCATATGACCAAGTGAATATATTCGTATATTCCTTGGTCAGGGTTGTCTAGTTTGCTTTCTCTCTTCTACCAAGGTGTTCTTCACAATTTCGATGAGTTTTGGGTTGGTTTCTAACCCAACTTTTTATTTCAATACACTTTTTGGGTTTACATGTTTCCTTCCCTTGCTTATACATATCATGTATGTCAAAAAACCTTTCCAGTGGAACCAAACCCTTTGGGAACTTATTATCCTTCAACTATGGGATGCCATAAGTTCCTTGTCATCATCTTGAATCCTCCAGTTGATTTAATTATGCACAAAGTCTTGTAGGTTCTTCATAAATATTATAATTTGTGCATCGTTGTTGAACACTTGCCAATGTTCGAATTTTTTTTGAATTGACGACCTATAAATAATTTCCATCCTACTCTCTTCTGACTAAAAATTGTCACACAGTTGGAGTGTAGAGGCATTGTTATCCACTAAGTTGCACTTGGGGGATTTCTAGTGAGTATTGAACAAGTCAATTGTTTATTGTTAGTGCTCAGAAGTACCGTGGTTACATCAGGACTAGTTGTGGTCCCCTTTTTAAATAAAATGCATGGTCCCTTTTTTTAATAAAATGCATGTTAATATAATGCCAATTTTTTGTAAAGGACTTGGCTTTCTAAGAGTTGGCCATCAATCCGATCATTCCAAGGTGTTTTTTTCCTTTGTCAATTATGCAATGTTGAACAAGCAATGTATAATTTTCGAGTTTTTCACTGCTCTTCCAAAGTTGGAATGGTCGTCTTGGTGGTTAGGCCTTAGGAGGTTATTAAAGTTCATGTGTCGATGTATATAAGCGTGATAGACATGGTTTTGAGTCATTATGAACATGTATTAGGTCCCCCTTATTTTTTGTTTTATTTCCAAAAAAATAAAATTTTCCACAATTTTAGGCCATTTTTTAATGGTTTAAATGGAAAAATTCAAAATGTAATAAATCTATGATACAGAGCCCGTTTTTAGCGTGGATGGGCTTGTTTTCAAGCTCAAAGGACCTCCTTTGCCTCGGGACCTACTTTTCGCATGCTTTGGGTGACTATTTTGTCTCGTATGGCATTATTTCTTTGTTAATGCGACAAAATGCCCAAAAAATGACAAATTGACACTAAAGTTAAAAATATCAAAAGTCAATTTTGATGATGTGGAAGGGGTGGCGAATGGTTTTATATGATAAATATGTCATACTTAGGATAAAGGGCGTCACTATACATTTGTATATGATGGCTTAATAATTCAATCAAACCTTGAATATACACCCTCTTCTCAAGTTCGTGCGTGGTCAAATGTGGGTCCTCATTGGATGGTTGACGTCGCCTCTTTGGCGTGGAGTGACTTAGAGTGTCAACGCAGTCTCTTCCTTTAATCAAGCGACCCCATCCCAAGAATGAAGCTCATGTTTTTTTGTTGATTGGAGAAGGTAGCAAATGGATTGAAGATCGAGGAGTGTGCATCTCTATTGGCTCGCGCTTTGTATGGGTGGCGAATGTGGTGAGTTGGTTGAAATTAAGGAGAGGTGGCACATCCTCTTTGAAGCAAATTCCACTCAAACTCCAAGCAAATCCCATGTTTATATCCATGAATTCAAGCTCACGCTGTGTCATCTTTAGTTGGTGGTTGCTCCCAGGGGCTGAGTTTATCTATAAAAGCAAGTTCTTTTGCCTCATTTCAGACGGAAGCAAGGGACCTCTGCTCATATGATTGTAATTGTTTATCTTTGCTATGAATAAAGTTGAGTCTTTGGAGGGCAATCTGCTAGTGTAATACTTTCTATGGTGAATGCTTGTTCTATAACCGAGGTGATATCTATTTAACACTTTTTGTGGTTCATGCAATTTCAAGTATCTAGCTTAGAAGTTTATATTCCAATCCGTAGAATAGGAATTTGAATTTCAAATTGCTTATTTATGTGTAATCATATAAGATTCAAAAGCTGTGTTGCAGGGGTACCCGTCCCAGGGGTTGAGTTCGCGTCCCCGTCCCGGGTACCGTCCCCATGTCTCGGAAACCGGGTCGGGGACTTCTCAAACGTTTCTTGAAGTCCCCGAGTACCGAAAACCTTTGGCCAAAAATTCAAAAACTTCGCTTGGTTTGGGGACCCCGTCCCCTGATTTTGGGGACCTCATTCCCTGATTTTGAGGACTCCAAGAAACTTCATTCACTTAAAATTAAAAAAATATATATATATATATATATATATTTATAAAAAATTTTACCATTTTGAAGAGGGAAGGGCTGGAGGTGTGTTCCCCTACCCTCTAACACCCAACGTGCATGTCCTACCTTCACAACGCTCATTTGACATTTGACTTCAAATGGAGAAAGCCGATTACATTTAAAGAAAGAGATTTATTTATGTTTAAAACATGAATTATTTGAATAAAATCAAATTATTTGGTATATAAATATTTTTATCATTTAAAACTTAAAATGTACTATCGATGATCATGTTCACCAACAAATTGAAATTATTAAATCAGATAGTATACATCATGGATTTTGTTCTTTTTTTATAAGATGTTTCTTTAATGCATTAATTAGTTAAGTATTAACTAATTGTATTAGTTATAGGATTAACTATTTTCATAAGGTCTTTCTAATCTAACAAATTATTCATTTTACATGAAGAGATCAAGACAGTTTATTCATTTTACATGAGTAGATCAAGATAGTTTATTCTATAGTTGACTTAGCACTTACAAACATAAACAAGAAAATTATGAACCATTTAGATTATGATGCCACCACCTACACTCATAAACATAAACTAACTTGTTTGATTATGTGGACAATTTCCACTTTATATCAATGATTTATGAACTTTGAAGTAATGTGCAGGTTACTTATTGAAATTGAATACTAGTGAAAATGATTTAATTTTTTATTATAGATATATAGTACCCTCGACATACCCAAGTCCCCTGTTTCAAAAAGTGGCGTCCCCGTCCCCAAGTTTCCTGGCAACTTAGTTCAAAAGTTATACGTTGGAGTCGGTAATACTTGTATGCTTTTGGTTTTATGTGACTTACCATACTAGATCTGATCTTTGCATGAAGGTTTCTTGTGTAGCTTTGTAGATCACCAAAGGTGGAGTAAGACTGGAGCTCAATTGCATCTTGTCTTCTTCACCACTTCATTTTGGATCTAACTTGTTTACCCTGCAGGCATCCTCCTTCTCAACCTTGTTCAAAGCTTGAGCTTGAGCTCTTCTTCTTCCTTCTCAATGAAAAAACACTCAACCTCAATCTCTTTCCTTTTATTTTTGCTATTTAAAATTTGATAATTAAAGATTTATCATTCTTC
>LPNX010715164.1:31503-77833 GCA_001517045.1 Pseudotsuga menziesii | reverse complement strand
TGTAGGCTGTAGGTGACAATGAGTCAATGACAATTCTTGAATTCAGAAAATTAGTAACAGGCTGTGCCAAAAACTTAAAAGTGCTGTAGATTACTAACAGCAGTGCTGTAGATTACTANTGTAGGCTGTAGGTGACAATGAGTCAATGACAATTCTTGAATTCAGAAAATTAGTAACAGGCTGTGCCAAAAACTTAAAAGTGCTGTAGATTACTAACATCAGTNNNNACAGCAGTGCCAAAATTACTAACAGCAGTGCCAAAAGTGCTGTAGATTGAAAGATTCTACTATCTAGAATCTAGATGGCCAATGGATAAGCGCAGCCTTTGTGACATACTGTCAGANCAAAAGTGCTGTAGATTGAAAGATTCTACTATCTAGAATCTAGATGGCCAATGGATAAGCGCAGCCTTTGTGACAGACTGTCAGACACCAATTGTTCAGTCAAAACAGAGTTTGCNACCAATTGTTCAGTCAAGACAGAGTTTGCTATTACTGTAGCAGCTTATCTACAAACAGAAATACAAATTGGGATTCCTATTTGGGAATACTGCTGAACTGCTATTGGTAGATTGAAAGCAAATAACGAAGATCACAAGTAAATTTGTCAAGAAATAGCCAAGTTACCCAATGAATAGATCACAAATACTAAGCAAGGAATTGAATGAGAATCATGTGAAATTATCCCAATAACTTGGTGATCTAAGTGCAAATGCTGTTATAGATTTCCAAGTTAAAATTGACATTATAGTGTCATGAAGAATTGAAGCAAGAACATTGATTGATTACCAGGTGGCAGGGATAACGCTGAAGGATCATAAAGTCATAAAAAATTAAAATGATTGAATGTTGATGTAAAGAAATGGTTGAATCTTGAAGTATCGGCCCTCCATTTATAAATATAAAGCACCATTATAATACAAACAAATACAAGCCATCCAAGTCAAAGATGTAAAGTCGGCCCTTCCAGTGAAGAAGCCTCGGCCCTCAAGTGACCATCAATAAGTTGGCTCAGCCTCAGACATTTAAATTGATTCTCAGCTAAATGATAATATAAATAACCAACAAGAAAATCTGAAAATACTTAAACCGGCGACCTGAAAAGTTTAACCACTGAAAGTGTTGATTTATGGAAAATAACCAAAGTGGCATGTGTCTTATCCAGAGTGCAGACATTGTCTTTTATTTTGTTGTTGGTGTTGCCAACAGAAAAGAGAGGTAAATTCCAGATTTATACTAACAGCTTAAAAACAAAAACATAAATTGTACTCACGAGTCACGGCAGTTCAACTTCAAGGCTCAAGCAACAGCCACGGCCCACAACTTCAAGCAACAGCCACGGCCCACACACTGGTCTTCTTCAAGGGTTTGATGAAGGGTACTCACTCTCAGTGGTCACGGCGTCCTCTCAGCAACTCCAAAACGAAAAAAGAAAACCCCAAAAATTGTTTTTAAACACCAAAAAATTACCTTCAGTCGCTGCGCCGTGGTTTTCTATCGTGGCGCGATTTTTAAGGAAAAATCGCCGATTTTTTGAAAAACTCGCATGGTCAGCTTTTTACAAAAAATCGCGATTTTTTCGGGAGAAAAAATCGCCGGTGAGAAAAAGTCGCGATTTTTCGTGACAGCGGCGATTTTTCGCCGATTTTTTCTTCTATGGTTAAGATAGTTCAATCGAGATCAATATTACGTATAACTAACTACTCATATTCATCAAGATCAGAACCTACTTTGCATAAATAATTGATTTGAAACTACAAACAACTACTCTACCGTGCCAACAGTGGCCCTCTTGAGCTTAACACATAAACTGATCTCATTCAAGTAAAAATGAGCAATGGGTTAAAAGCAGTATCACCTCAACCATGAATCATTAACCATATGCAAAAGAGAGATGGACCTCCAAAGTCGAAAACCTTATTAATCAAATGTAAGCAAAGCTTAATACAATTTTTGTAGAGTAACTCCAGCACAAAAGTTCCATCTTGTAGAGCTCAAGAGAGCCTCTACTTATACAAAAAGGAAATAAATAGGGCTCAAATCTCTAAATTCGGACTAAAAGTAACACCGAAGTAATTGAATGAGCTCGACATGATGATTGGGAGTTGAACTGAGCTGCAACTGAGTGCTGGAGTAATGAGGGGGGGTGAGGTGGCTCATCCTCCCTTGTAATGATCACCCAACCAATAGATAACCCACACTTCAACCAAAAACGGATTTGACCAAAGAGGGCAAATTTCTGACTGATAGTTCAACTACTACACTCCGATACTTGATCTGAAACTGACCGATATTGATTGGAATCATCATAAATGCTCTGTGCCATGTCATTTAGCCTTTTATTTTATTCAATTTGGTTTATTTTGGAGAGTTTTTTTATTTTCTCCAAAATATTCATTTTTAATATTTTAATTAATAATTTCTCTGTAAATGACTTTTTTGAGAAATTATTAATTATGAGGCTTCTGAAACTTGGAGATAGCTGGCCGGCTAATCATGAATGATTTTTGGCTTAAGGTTAGAGCCTTCAATTACTGAATTCGGGTTCCGGATGACTAACTTATTACAAATTGAATTTTTCCATTTAAATTATGGAAAAATTTAATTAAAAACTTAGGGAAAATTAAAAAATAAAAATTTTGACGCGTCCGGTAAAAAATTTTCAATTTTTTTCTTCTTCTGAGGGTCCTAGTGACTTAGGACATGACCATAGTCTATTTTAACAATGTCTAGTAGGTTTATATATACTCAGTTGGGCTCTAATAACCCTCCAAGGCCCAGAATTCAAAATTGGGCATTCCAACTTTGGAGAAAGCGGGAAAAAACCTCGTCAATTATACTCGGCTATAGGCAAAGCACAATTGTCAAGGGCAAAAAACTCCCTGGAATACCTTAGTTGAAATTCTACGTCTTAAGAGATCGAACCACTCAAAAACACCCTACTAGCACATTTTATTACAAACCTCGCGAGGCCATGGTCATAATTATTCAAACAAAAAACTGACTAGCAAAAACAGGCTAGACACAAAGGCGGATCATCTGATACACTGGAATCAAACATTTATCATGTTTGTCAACTGGCGGCTCCTCAGCTAATCCAACTAAGTGCAAAATTAGTGGATAGCACCCTCTTCATTCCTCTTCTTCCCGGCAGCAGTTTTAAGCCCTTTTGACCCATTTTCAAGGGTTAAAAAGTGCCTTACTTTTCAAAGAAGTTTGATTGTAACAAATAATAAAAAACAAGTGGGATTACGGCTCTCACAACCCCCTTCCCCCATTTGGGGAAATCCTGTATCGCTCAGTGTGTGATTAATCTTTGATTTACTGCTTTCTTTTAAAGTTCTAGATTAATTTAAGGTTTTGCATCTAGTTAGATCTAATTTCTAGTATTTATGTGCTTGTTTTATTTGTAGATCTAACCCAGTCTTGACCTCTCGAGTAAGGCTTTGTCCTGAAAGTGATTATATGAAAAACTGATGTACTTCTTAGAAGAAATCACAAGAACACAATCCGTCCTTAAAGGGCTGTATAGATTAGTACATTTGTTACTTTCTTTCACTAAATCGGAACAAACATTTGCCTATACCGTGTATGCTCTACCGCTCGCGGCTTAGTCTAAGGCTTGGGGATATCAAAAGCGGTATTGTGCATTCATCAATTCCTCACATCTAATTAATCAAACTCACATTAATAAACTTTACAACCCTCAAAACAGTACGGAAATCCGGCGTAACGAGCTTGAAAAATAGTGGACAAATTCTTCAGGGAAAGGGGGAACAACTAGAAAGCGATTGTGGGGTCTATTAGGCTACATCTTTGTTGGTGTAGTGTTGAATGGGTACCCCCCCACGACTCCATATAGCCCACATTTTCCCATGCGGGGCCACTCTTCTCAGAATCTGGATATATTCCCAGTACCTCACGGTATATTGGGAATCCCCTTACCCTCTTAACTCACTCATCATATCCACGTTTAATTTAAAACGAACCAAGAGACATTTGCAAAACACTGTACGTTTTCAACAACATCGCACCATTTTATTTGATTCCATTTGCAAAATACTCTACAATTTGCTTAAATATCAGTTCATTAAAGTTGCTTAATTTTTATATGTTGATGTTGTCTCTTATATGTTATTGAAATAATTCTTATCTTTGCAAATAATATTGATTCAATAATTTAATTCTAAACAACTCTTAACAACCATCTCATCCATAACTAATAAACTTCAAGAGCCTTAGAAACTCTTTCGTAGGGACTACCACCCTTGGCTCCGTTAAGAGTGGCCTAAACGGAGGAGTCAAGAGCAGGTGACAATACCTGACTCGAGACTTTCTCCCAAGGACACACCGAGCAACTTGAAGATTTTTGATGTGTTCTCCCCTAGGTGTGTGTAAGGCGGAAACACTAAGAAAGGGTTGAAATTCTGTATCTCAAAGCTTAGATCTAGATTCCATTTGCTTTAGCACTTCGAGGTTAAATTTTGCAATATTTTTCCAAGTGTTAAAAGTTGTAATTTTTTTGTGTTTTAGCGAACAAATCTAATAATTTTACCTCATTAGCTTGCTGGTTTTTAGCAGGTCGGAGGAAAAAGGGAGGGAGGTGTTGTCGAAAAATCGAGTGTTTGAGCTTCCACAATCCTTCTATCATCTCCCTCCTTCGTTCTTCTTCTTCCCTAAGCAAGTTTGTATGCCTTTTTGACCCATTTTCAAGTGTCAAAAGACATTTCTTTTTCTTTTAAGCATTTTAAGTGATTATAAATAAAAAACAAGTGAGATTACGGCTCCCACGGCCCTCCTTCCCCCATTTGGGGGAAGCCTGTATCTGTCCATTTATTTGCTTTATACCCACACAGTATTAAAGTAGTTTCTTTTTTTCCTTTTTGCAAGTAAAATAGATCAATCATATTGCTTTAAAGTTTCATTTTTTATTTCTCGCAAAATTGGATATTAACCTAGCCTTGATCTCTCGAGTACAACATCCTGGCCTGAAAGAGATTCTTGGCTGTAGTAATTAGAAAAACTCATCTTTTTGCATATTTACTTTATGTTTAAAATTAAATTTAACAGATGATTATTTTATTTAATATAAATTTTGGTTTTGGCCTATGCTTATTATTTCTGTAAAGAAATGCAAATTTATTATTTTAAGGAATGTCATTAAGAATTTTGAGCATTTGTTTTTCTAGTTATTTATCTTACTTTCCTTCACTTGAAACCTATGATTTTCAATCTTGTTCATTCTTAAGAAAAAATGTTGGATTTCCCTGCAGGTCGTACTATGGTTTGTTATTCCTTATTTGGGTGATTCGACAGCAGATTACACGAAAAATGTGTTGCGCTTAATTGTATTATTCCAATATCTTCCAAGGCTATACACAATTTTTCCGTTATCATCAGAAATTATAAAGACTACAGGTGTGGTGATTGAGGCAGCTTGGGCTGGTGCTGCATATAATCTTTTGCTCTATTTGTTAGCTAGCCATGTAAGCCACTTTCATATCCTTGAGGCTTGTAGGGTATGCAAAATTTACATCTTATTTTCTGTTTTAAGTTTTGGACCTTGTTTTTTATATCATGGGTATAAGGATCCTAGGTGAGTTTTTGCACATGAAATATCAACTATGGTGAATGTTAGTAGTAGGCTTCCACTGTATTAATGGCTTTTGCAAATGCTTGTAAAATGATTGCGAATTTGTGTAAGTGATGGAAATATAAACTTGGTAAAAAATAGAAGAGCTAAAATTGGAGGGAGACTAAATAAAATGCTTGTTAATATTGTTTAGCTTATATTAAGACCACCTTCATAGGAACTGTTACCTCACAAACTAGAACTCTATAGTCCAAAAGAGCACTGTTAGCCTATCGCCAACTAAATAGGGGGGGCACTGTCACCTCACCACCCCTCTTCTCATTTTTGGCCGGATCTCCTTTGACTCAAGGGGATCTTCCCTAACATAGGATTGCTAAAGCTTAGGCAACTAATCTCAGGGTGAAAATGAAGAGTCGCTCTAGCAAACAAATAGTTGTAGAATAGGAAATAATAAGGTGATGGGTGGGCCCAGCCTAGTGCCTATCCATTGGGCATATGGAGTCTATAAGGTCATGACTTATGAGCTATATGCTCAAGTAATAAGGCAATGTTGTAACTGGAATAAACAAATTACATAATTCTTATATGGTTGTTTATGAAGGCATAAATTTGATTTCAAATACCCAAATGAAGGAGAAATGGCAAATCTACATAAGGGTATGTTTGCAAACTACAAACATAAGGAGTCCTAAAGGGAAATTAACTACCATTAACTCTTCTAAGTAACTCCTCTAAACATATAATAGAGTTACCATATTGAAGCCTTCATAACACACTGGAAGAAATCGAATTTCCATCTTTCATATTTAGAAAATTAATATCCAAAAAGCATAGGCCTCTAGCTTTCCATAATTTCCAAGATATTGAACAAAAGTCAAGGGGGTAAGTCCCCAAATTCAACCATGAACTACAAATGGGAGGAGCTACTCTTTATATAATGTCTTGCTCAACTACCCAGGCAATGAAAAAGTAATTGTTTTCCTAGATCCATTTAGTTTTTCAGGGAATAACAACAGAATATTACATTCAAACCTCCTCAACAACTTCCATACTAAAAGTAGCAATGAGTTATCGAGATCTACTTTATTCTCCAAGAAGAAATAATAAAATATACATCCTTATCTCCATTGAAAACAATATAATAATGCTCTTATGTAACCAAATTGAGACAGGTCAACGATAATTAAAAATGTTGGTTAAGCTACAACCTCTAAAATTAGCACGAGAAGGTGGGAGTGGGACGCATCCTCTAAATGCGTGTTTGACCATGTCAATGGGCTCCAATGTGCCTTCAAGAGAATCTAACCTCTAGCATCCTTCATTGAAGCTGTCACCTGGTACTGGTTGGCCCGGATTCCCTGTTTGCTCCTCCTCCAAGAACTGAGGTAAGAAGGGTCTAGGTGTCACTGTACTAGCTGCTCAAGTGTTCTGCTGAATAGAAATATTAGTGTTGCTTCCTTCTGCATAGTTCCCATTGTTCTCGGTGTTTCCATTAATGTTCTGGTTGGCTTGAGTATTAGTGATCAGTTGGGTCATAAGTTGAACCAACTGTTGATGCCCCCTAGGCAAATCATTCAGAATGGTCAAGGTGTTTTCGTCAGGTGGCTCCTCCCTATTTGGATCAGTCCTTCCCCCAAAAAGCTCATTCCTGTCCCCCATTTCTTCTTCTTCTTCTTCTTCTTCTTCTTCTTCTTCCTCTTCTGTTTCAAACTGCTCCTCTTCTTCAGATTCCACTTGTTCCTCTTCTTCTCGGAACTCCAATAAGAACACATTACAGGCTCTCTGCTTTGTTTTCTTCTCCTGTAGATGATATGTTCCCTGTTCTCGGTATGCATAAAATTGCAAACAACTCACAAGATAGCAGGAATACCAACTCTGATACCACTGTGATGTCCCCAAGTGATTTGGGCTGATTAGGAGTCAATTGAGTGTCTATTTGGTTAGAGTTCTTCCGTCAAACAGTTTAGTAACACTGTCAAATTGCCACTAAGATACCACTGTGATGTACCAGACTAAATCTGAACTATTACAAACTGACTGCTTGTGTGCTAGTTTCAAGACTTTCCACAAACACTTGATAGCTACGTCCCAGGTATACTGAGGGTCCCGGTCCCCACTTTGAGCTGATACAGTTTACTGTGGACTGTTGAGAGAAGATTGTTTTGATTGTTGGAATGCTTAAGTGTATTTTTGGGTTATGAGTTTTGTCAAATGCTTGATCAGTACACTCAAGTTCACTGTAACATTACCGGATCTACTCTAACTACTTTATGAAGAGACTGGTTACTGTAATTTGATGTTAGCTTCAGATCATATACACAAACACATTCAACACTTAAAGATATATCAAGAACTCAGTTTTTATAACAGTGCACAACATACGCAGTTCACAAAAGAAAGTTGAAGTGCCTGGGAAACTTAACCAGCTGCTATGGCAGTACAATAAAGCCCATAAAATAGACTACAGAAATTGCTCCCTGACCTGTAGAAGATGGTAGTTGCAGATCTCTTTTTGGTATGTTGTAGTGCCTCTTTAGATGGTCCCTTTGGCTCCAAAATGAAGCACCCAGCCTAATGTATTCAGATGGAAGCTACAGTAATAATATGTAGCAGTAAATCGCTATTGAGAGTGAACAGCAGAGAAATATTTTCAACTCAGCGTCTTCCTACTTCAATATGATCTCAGATCCCAAGGTGTCTTCTTTCAAAGTGCCACGATTTCTCCTAGGCCATCCTCAAAACACCCTCTAGCTTCAGCAAATAACCAAGGCCAATGCACCCTCCTCGACATAGATGAGAAATATGAGATTTAAGCCAAGAACTTCAAACCACATGAGTGCCCTTCTTCTTACACTCCATAAACTTTGTCCAACTCCATGGATCTGAAAGTAACAATGTCCTAACTAAGGCAATGAAGCACAAACAAGAGATCTGAGTGATTTTCCTTAAAGGATTGACTAGGGTGGATGGTTTCACCACTGAAATCAATATTTTTCCTAGGGTTTTGGTCCCAAGAAAAAAAGCCACATGAGCTCTCCAAAATCACTTTTCGAAAATAATTCATGAATGAATGAGTGAGGTGACTTACTCTTTTATTTCCACTTTGACCCCTTTTCTCTCTTTTTAATAAAGTGGGTTTTTACAATAGTCACTTTATGAACTTATTACTCATCGTCACTATTGTAACTTGTCACATCCATAGCAGCAGGGCTACCATGATGCAGAGCAGTTTGTCAGAGGCATGAGCCGGTCCTTTACATTAGTTGAGCATATGATGATCAGTGGTGGAGATATCTTTTCCGAGCTATTCAAATGATGCATAGCATATTTCCAGTTTCCCTTTGTCATGACTTAGCCCTCTATGGTCCCATTGAGATCTATTGGATGGGTTATGGTTCACTTAGAAGAGCAGCAGTTGGTGCCCTTTACCTTTTCCATCTTTCAGTCAGAGTGTGCTTCATGTTATATCAGAGATGGATGCATATGATTGAGTAGGTATACAACATGCATTTGGGTATGGTACTATTGTTTGTCTCTTTCATCTATCTTAGTAGCTTTTATTGGGCATGCAGTGACATTTGGTGGTGATCTTGTGGTGTTATGTTTTTCCTGGACTTGTTATCATAGATGG
This sequence comes from Pseudotsuga menziesii, assembly GCA_001517045.1. Lineage (NCBI taxonomy): Eukaryota > Viridiplantae > Streptophyta > Pinopsida > Pinales > Pinaceae > Pseudotsuga > Pseudotsuga menziesii. Next base: position 68,610 of record LPNX010715164.1, on the reverse strand, counting down.
TTCAGTGATTCTGATTGTAAGTCTTTAGTATATGCTCACTTGTGTTGTCTGCTTAATACAAACCTTATTATTGTCCTTGCTATGCCTTGTGTCATCCTTTACTTTTTCCACCGATCCAGTTTACCTCCATTATTGATTTTGACCTTTGACTTATGACTTGGAATTGTGAGATTGATGAGCCTTTCCCCACTTTGGCCTCTGTGCATGATGGACCCATGTTTGCTTGTGTCTCAGCTCTAGAGTGATCGAACCATTTCTTTAGTCCTCGAACTAAGTACTCTTTGAAATGTTGTTAAAGTGAAATGCATCGGTGCGCATAAATGCGATATCTAAATGATGCAAGGGCGGTTGCAATTAGTAGTGTTTCTAAACACTAAGGCCTAAATGAAATAAATGGGAATAAACTAGTCAGTGGCCAAGGGATGAGCACTCATTCTTTGTATGCTGTAACGCCATTTGCCCCTATAGTGAAACAGGGTGGAAACTCCGTCGAGGCTATGGACACTCGCTGGTAGTGGAACTAGGTCGAGTCATTATCTGCGATCCAGAAGGCTATCCAGGGCACCTACCCTTGGAGGATGGCTAGTATCTTGTGAAATGTGAAATGCTATGAAAGTTTAAATCGATTGAATTAGGAAAAAGATACTTGTTAGAGTTTACTAAAAGTAAGTTCAACTACTCTACCCATTTGTGAGACACCTCCATTACTTAATGTTCTCTGTCATGCATATTGTCATTGTGGAAATTAAGCCCAAGCTGTAGATTAATTGCACTCACAAAATTGCTAGTTAAACATGCAAGATACACTAAAAAATGAGACTGTATATGGTGCATAACATAAACTTCTATTGATTAAGTTCACATCAGCCAACCATATGACAAAATTGGTTGTCCAAATATATAATTACATCAGAGATTCGAATGCATAAAGATGCCATTCGAATCAGTACAAAAGTAGGCTTACTAAACTAGTCAAAATCCCCCATAGGTGCATAAAGCACTTTCCAAACCAGTCAAGATGCTCACAAATTGGCTAAATGAGTTGTTACAGCTGATAAGTGAAGGAAAGTGGACAAACTCATGCTTTTAGGAGAGAAAAAGAAGGAGGGTGAGTTGTGACAAAAACTAGGTAGTTGCCTTAGACTAGTTTTCACCTTTTGCCTTAAAAGTTGCTGAAAAAGCAGAAAAATCTGAATAAGGCATGAATGCGCACTTGCCAAACTGGGCAGTCTAATGGGTTGTCAGAATCTTATCTAGAATCTTTCCAAAGCGCTTTTGGAGGCAGTTTAGACAAGTTTGACCACAATAATGCAAGTGTATGCCAACTAGCTATGAAGGACCTAGGAATTTAACCAAAATGATTAAATTTTATATCCTAAGTATGGGGATGGATTTTTATTATTCTAACACCCCCTCTCAAGCCTGACTTATGTAAAATATCATAAATATATCAAAGATATAGGGCCTAACAACAATGCTTAGTCACTCTTTACATACTGCTTGTCCATACAAAACAAGGAAAGAGGAAAAACCACAAAGGGGAAAATCCTTCCTATAACATGGACATGAACAAAACTGCAAGAAATCTTGTCTTCACCACATGATCAGCTATCCCCAACAGTGATTTTAGATTGCTGAAAGTATTCTCAGAAAACACCTTGGTGAAGATGTCTGTAACTTGCTCAAATGATGCGCAATGACGCAGAGCAATGACCCCATCATGCACAAGTCCTCTGATGTAGTGCATATGAATCTCTATGTATTTGGTTCCCTGCCTCGGTACTGGATCAGTTGAGATTCAAATGGTACTTTAGTTGTCACAATAGATGACTGTAGAAGTATCAGACTCAATCCCAAACTCTCCAAGTATATCATGCAACCACAAACATTGAGTTGTTGCATTCATAGCTCCTTTGTGTTCTGCATTTGTAGATGAAAGTGCAATGGCACTTTGCTTTTTACTTGACCAGCTGATTGGACCATCTGCAAGCATAAACACATATCTAGAAGTTGATTTTCTATCAGTGTTATCACCTACCAAAAGAAAATCAGTAAAACCAACTAACTCTAGGTCATATTTTGCAACATAGTGAATCCCATGAGTTCTTGTTCCTTGTACAAAGTTCAGTATTCTTTTTGCTGCCCTCCAATTGATGTCACGAGGTTGATCCATGTGTTTGGAAGCCACAGTCACTGCATAAGATATATCAGGTCGAGTATGAGTCAAATACAGAAGAAAACCAATTAGCTTCCTACACAGAGTGTTGTTTACCAATGGTGTTGACTGCGCTTCTTCAAGCTTAACTCCTAAAAGGAAAGGAGTCTTGCTTGGCTTGCAATCCTTCATGTTGAATTTGTTCAACAGGTCTGAAGTATACTTGGACTGATGTACCTTGATTTCAAGATCTGATTGAGAAATTTCAAGCTCCAAAAATTGGCTCAATAATCCCAAATCAGTCATGGAGAAAGCATGGTTCATTGCACCCTTCAAGGAGGCAATTTCTTTTTTGGAACTTCCTGTGATCAGAAGGTCATCAACATACAACACAATAATGATTAATGAACCATGAATCAACTTCAAATAGACATTTGGATCAGACTTGCATCTGGCATACCAAGCTCTAGAAACTTGTTTTAGCCCATATAGTGATTTCTTCAACCTGCTACACACAAGAGATGGATTAGTAACAAAACCTTTTGGCTGCTGCATATATATCTCTTTTTTCATATCTCCATGCAGAAGGCACTTTTCACATCCATGTGATGTATACCTCCCACTGCTTGGAAGCTTCAATGGCCAAAACTAGTCTTATGGAGTCCAACTTTGCCACTGGTGCAAAGGTCTCATTGTAGTCCTTAGAAGAATCCCTTGGCCACTAACCTTTCCTTATACTTCAGAGGAGAGCCATTAGCAGCAAACTTTGTCTTGACTACCCATTTACACTTAACTAGCTTTCTCCCTAGTGGAAGATTGACTAGTTCCCATGTCTCATTCTTCTAGAGTGAATGATATTCCTCCAAAGGTGCATATGTTTGTGGGTTTGATTCAATCATTAGATAACACTTTTCAGCAAAGAAAGGGTCCTTGACAGAAAGGGCACTCTCGAATTGAGGTCTAGTCCTCCTAGGATCATTAGGATTCCCAGCTAGTTCCCCAGCTGCATGAATGGTCTTGGTTGTCCACTTTGGCCTTGTGGGTGTTTTAGGATCTTCAATTAAATCATCATTATTGGACATATCAGAATCAAAAAACTTATCAGCCTCTTCACTTACAGTCAAAGGTGGAGGTGGTGAAGAGGAATCTCCAATTTCTGATGTTGGCATGGGCTCTTCCTCAAACTGAACACTCCTTTTAATAAAGGCTCTTTGAGTGCTCATGTTGATCAGCTTATACCCTTTGGAATCTTCAGAATACCCAACAAATAGGCACTCTTGAATTTGGGGTTCCAAATCCTTCCTCTTCTCTGTTGGAATTCTAGCCCAAGCTTTTGAACCAAAAATCCTGAAATGAGACACATCAAGCTTGTGTCCACTCCAAGCTTCGAAAGGAGTGATTCCATCAAGATGCTTGTGAGGCACCCTATTTTGGATGTAGGATGCATAGTTTATAGCTTCAACCCAAAACTTTGGTGGCAAAGTCTTAGACTCCATCATACAAGTAGCCATCTCCTTGAGGGATCTATTCTTCCTCTCAGCAACACCATTCTGTTGAGGTGTGTAAGGAATAGAGTGTTGCATCTTCACATTATTGAATGAACTCAAACTTGACATACTCACCACCATTATCAGATCTGAGGACCTTGAGTTTCCTTCTAGACTGGTTCTCAACCAAGGCTTTGAAAACCTTGAAGATGTTAAAAACTTCAGACTTGAGGTTAAGGAAGTGAACCCAACAATATCTAGAAAAGTCATCTATGAAGGTAAGGACATACTTGGCTTGACTCATGGACATATGAGAAAAAAGACCAACAATGTCATTGTGGATGAGCTCAAGAGGTGTAGAGGTTCGCTCATGACTGACTCTCTCATACTTATGCTCTGGGTGTTTTCCTAGAATGCAACCCTGACATACTCCCTTGGAAAACTTGATCTTTGGCAACCCTATGACCATGTATTTTTCACGCAAATATGAAAGATACTTGTAATTTAGATGGCCAAACCTCTCATGCCAAAGATTGTTGGCTTCATTAGCATGAGTGAGGAGAGCAGAGGGGTTTGAGAAGGGCATGCATGAAGTGTGAGAACTTGTACACTTTCGAATTGTGATCCACAAAACCTTTAGCAATGACTCTATCATTCGCAATATCAGAGATTTCAACATCATTGGGAGTAGAAACAACTTTCTTAGGAGACCCAATGTGTGTCATCTGGTAGACTGACAAGAGATTAGCAGCAAGACCCGGGACATACAAGGCATTGTTAAAGGAACCATGGTCAAAATCTATACTACCCTTACCCTTACTTTTAGTTTCTGAGTTGTCTCCCAGCAAAATATTTGGACCCTTCGAATCATCGAGTGAGGAGAAGGCTCCCTTGTCGAAACCATGTGCCTTGAAGCTCCAGAAACAATGATAAAGGAGATATTACAGTGCTTGCAACCAGGGCATGAACTCTCTCCTTGTCTTCCAAACTTGATCATCCTTCCTTCTTCTTTGTGCCTTCAGGAAGAGAGATGTTGTGTTTTTCCAGGAGTTGAGTCAACATGTCGATTTGTTTCTTCAAGCAAGAGCTCTCAGGATGAAATCCCTTACCGCAGTATGCACACTTGCTCATTTCATCTTTACCCTTCTTCTTCTGAGGGTTCTTCTTCTTGGAGGTTGAGGACTCCTCATGAGACTTGAACTTGTCTCCTTTTCTATTAGGAGGCTTCTTGGCTTTCTTCTTTCCTTTAGAATCCACCTTGGAATCTCCAACAACCAAATCTTAATCTTTGAAAGGTTTGATGGTTCCCATCATGACCAATTTGTCTTGCTCCTGAGTCAAGGATTCCATGAAATCTGCCAGTGAAGGCATCTTCCAGGTTCGAGCTATCATCTTTGTGTCATAGAAGGTCGAAACAAATACTGAGTAGTCAAGGCCAAGATTAGTTGTTCATCTTTCTTATCGATACCACACTGTTTTAGCTGCAAAACCAGTGATTTGAATTTCGAGAAGTGGACTTGCAAGGATTCGAAGCTGCTTGGACTCGGTGAAATCAACTCGTTCTCCAGTTGATGTCCCCTCATTTCATTTGTCTTCCCAAATAAAGTTTGCAGCTTCTCCCATACTTCATTTGGTAATGTCAATCCATCAAGATGGAAAAGGTCTCTGAAAATGCTGAGACACAAGAGACCATACGCCTCGTCATTCCTATTATGCCATTTGATCTTCTTTGCTGCTGCATTAGGCTCAGCCTCAATTTCCATGGTCACTCTATAGAGGCCTTTACTTCTCATCAAAATCTCCATCTGTTCCTTCCATTCGAAGTAGTTGAATGGAGTCAAGATGATATTGTGAGATTGGTCCATTCTTCAGCAACTACGCCCTTGTACAGACAGACTGCGCTCCCAGTGAATGATGTCGATCCTGCAAGAAAGCAATAGAGGAGGAGAACAATCGAGCTACCAATGCTTTGATACCATGTGGAAATTAAGCCCAAGTTGTATATCAATTGCACTCACAAAATTGCTAGTCAAACATGCAAGATACACTAAAAAAGGAGACTGTATATGGTGCATAACATAAACTTCTATTGATTATGTTCACATTAGTCAACCTTATGAAAAAATAGGCTGTCCAAATATATAATTACATCAGATATTCGAATGGATAAAGATGCCATTTGAATCAGTACAAAAGTAGGCTTACTAAACTAGTCAAAATCCCCCATAAATGCATAAAGAACTTTTCAAACTAGTCAAGATGCTCACGAATTGGCTGAATGAGTTGTTACAACTGATAAGTGAAGGAAAGTGGACAAAATCATGCTTTTAGGAGAGAAAAAGGAGGGTGAGTTGTGACAAAAAATAGACAGTTGCCTTAGACTAGCTTTCATCTTTTTCCTTAAACGCTGCTGAAAAAGCAGGAAACTCTGAATAAGGCAGGAATGCGCACTTGCTAAACTGGGCAGTTTGATGAGTTGTCAGAATCTTATCCAGAATCTTTCCAAAGCGTTCTTGGAGGCAGTTTAGGCATGTTTGACCACAAGAATGCAAGTGGATGTCAACTAGCTAGTGAAGGACCTAGGAATTTAACCAAAATGATTAAATTTTATATCCTAAGTATGAGAATGGGTTTTGATTATTCTAACAGTCATTGTGGTGTCCCCTATCCCTTTGTTTCTTAGATAGATCATATGGTCTAGGTCTAACAAGTCAATTCCCTTCAACCTATCATTATTTTATCCACTCCACCCAGCTTAGCATGGTTTTCAGTTTTGTAAGTGAGCATATGCCTAGGACTTTAAGATGAATTGTCAGACTATTTTAAAGTAAGTTTGGCTTATTTTATGTTATGATCACCACTATATATGTTGCTTATGCTTTAGTTGGGCTACTAATATAGATGGAGCATTGTTAGTCCCTTATGCATATAGGATCAGTTATTTTAGTACTCAATTAGTATTTTGGTCAGTTTTGACCTGGTCAAAGCTAGTTTGGCCATGGTCAACAAGGGTCCTGAGTGATTTTGGATTCAATGGTTCGATTTGTGATTTTGACATCTATTTGTATCTAGTACAGTGTCCCATGCTTTAGTTGGCCATTTTTTGCTCTAGATCACAATTATTTTTATTTATTATCAGTTATTATGGCTATATCTTATTATGATGGACATATATGGGCTCATAGATCATGTTACAGATGGATAGAGGGGGTGCCACTAGTCACCATTAGTGGATTTTTTCCTGATTCCATATATTTAGTCAGATCATTATTTCGGGAAAAGGAAAGGCACATATTGGGCCATTTTATTCTCCAGCAGCGATATTGGCATAAAAATTCAAGTAAAAAGTAACCATGGCCTAGACAAGAAAATCGATTTGGATAGTAGGCGGATTGGAAATGACTTGGGATGTGTTATTATGATGTTTTGATGCTCCGTTGACCTTACTACACATGTATATCACTTGATGAGCCTTGTTTTATGTTCATCTCCTAGAGGGGACGTCTTCTCCATGAGAGGGTGAACTTGTTGATGACGATCACCATGTATATCATATTGTGACTTTATATTGATGTAAATGGGGGCGTCTAGGGAAAATTGAGCCCCTACATTGCCTACCATATGAAAATTTATCACTTTCCTATGTTATATCTTGATTTCATGATATATGAAAATTTATCACTTTCCTATGTTATATCTTGATTTCATGATGTATTAGTGGCGCCTTAGAGGCAAATCAACCCCCTCTTGATGATAGCTCATGTTATTTGATTGAGATTTTCTCCACTGTAGATTTAGACGAATTGTGATTAGATCCTATCCCTCCAATTTTTTGGAGCTAGGGATTTTGTATTGAGAGTTCTATTTATTCATAATCGCTCTGATTGTAAAGGGACTTTTGACTCTTGGATATTCTATAATAAAGAAATTTTGTGAAGTTTTGATGAATGTTCTCGTACTTAATTGGAAAATATTTTCTCTTGAACATTGTTAGTAGATATATTGTTTCCCAAACATTTTTAGTACTTCATTTTTATCCACATATTGTTCTGACAACCGGTCTGTGAGTTTAGTATAGCTCTGGACATGCTGCAGGTAGTCGGTGACATTTTGGTAGCGGCTGCAGAGCTGGAGGGATTGATCGAGGATGCGAGAAGCAGAGTACGAGGACCAGAGATTCTGAGGTTCTCAAGCGCTCTTTTCAGCAGAGCACTTGTCCTAGTTAGAGCCAGATGTTATCACATATATAGTAGCCAGGTTACCATATTCTATTTTTCAGATACAGCACATTTTTCAGCCAGATCTCTTACATATGAGATGCTGAGATGAGCAATTTTGACGGATCATTATTTTGTTAGTGGACTATTATACTCTCCCATGTCAGGACCGAGTCTCAGTACACTCAAATTCGAGGGCTGATGTATCCATTTAGTCATTTGCAGAGCAGTTAGTGATGCCCAGATTGGTGTAAGTGTTTTCTCATTGGACAGATGATGGTTCAAATGGATTATTTGCATGGTTATGACTCAATATTTATTGTGTTATGGTTATCATTGCTCTTATACTCATCTTTGTCACATACACTAGCATTAAGTGTCATGATCTGGCGATCATAAATATATGGACTTGGATGTATTTGTATTATGTATTGATGTCCCTACTTAGACTTGGAAGTTCCTGATCTATACTCATTGGTTTTACCCTCCCTAGGGAGAATAGAGGTAGTCATTCCCACCATACTCTGGCTTGCTACTGTTGGCTTCATTGTTCATTGTCTCCACCCATCCATTTCCATCCAGTTTTGTTTTAACCTGGCTTACTACTTGACTTATGGCATGGAGGACCTTTCCCTGCTAGAACCTTTGTTGGACAAACTTCTCTGTTTATATTGTGTCTTGGCTCTGAGTTGGTGACAGAGATTGCTTTTGGTGAGTTGGATTGTATGCCTAAATCATTTTGGTCGGTTGTCCCGATGTTTGGCACTGTGCAGAACTCCCCTTGGTCACTTGAGATGTTGTTGGCTAAAATTGAAAGCTCATGTACTACTTGTACTGGAAATGTTTATATATGCACCCATGGAAATTGTAAATTCTAAAATGTGTTTCTTAACATATGTGAGCAAAGGGCAAGAGCAATGAAATGCTAAAATACCCTGTGAAGGGTATAAGAAAAGGTCCCAAAAGCAATGGTTAAATATATGTTGTATCCAAATATTGTTGACCTTATAAATTTGAATATGTCCTGGATGAAAGTTGCAGTTAGCTGTGCTTTTAAGCACTGGTGAAGTCCCCAAAAGGTCATATAGGCCAAAAAGGCCATGGAAATAAAATTGATGGTCCTAATGAACCTGGATCAAACTTGATGTAGGCATGATGCCTAAGTTGAATAAGCACTCTCTGAACAACTCAACCATTTGTGAGGCACTGCCATTCCCTGTGTTGTTGTTTGTTCGACATGTGGTTATAGTGAGTATTCCCTTTCCATATCCAAAGTGTCATGATGTTAAGTTGGTAGTCATCCTTTGCCTTAGCCTTGTCAATTTCAACCTTCACCCTTCACTAGCAAATTGACTACAACTATGAAGTGAGTATAGTCCTGAAAGTTTGGTCTGTGTAATAATAAATAAAACTCTATATATGTATTTGGTTGATGTATCGCCAGTGAGGTGACTGCTACTTGTTATGATTGTTACTTAACTGATTTGTAGAGCATGTCTTAGCCTTGTAACACTTGCAATAGATAGAAGATTGTCTGAGTTATATTATTGGTATCTGGTCATTTACAGGTGATTATATTGTCTATTGGATATTGTTGATGATCATGAAGAGACTTGGAAAGGGTATGAGTATGCACCCTAGATGGATTTGGACTCTCTGAGTCTAGTGAGATAGCTTATTTTCAGTTTTGGGCACTTGCAGAGATGATCAAACTCATTTTACCCTTCTGATGTAGTTTTGCTTCATTGGATGATGTGTCTGAGCAGGGAGATGTTTTTATTGGATCTCCTAGGGCGCTATATGGGGAAAAGGGGGTGCAACCACTTGATTATACCATAGTATCCCCATCCCAGAGAGCTTGGTGGGCTCAGTTTGACAACGCAGGCACCCTGGAAAGCTGTTTTGGCAGGTTCGCGTTTCTCGAGGCAGATTAAAAAATGATTAAATTGCTATTGAAGAAATCGATTTGGGCTAATGAGGCAAGGAAATGACATGGGATGAGTCATGATGATGAGTGTGATGTCCTCCGCACCTTCTCCAGCAATTGTAGCACCTGATTGGGCCCACATCTAATTTTTTGGGCATTTTTATATTATTTTTTGGAGCTTTTGGGAGGCTCACGAATTCCACAAGGAGGCACAAAGTCAAAAAATTAAAATATTATATTGTTTTATTGTGCCATGGGGCACCCAGAGGGAGTTAGTTAACACTCCATGGACCCACCATGTGCTTCATTTATTTCTTATTGAGTGGGGTACCCTCTTTTTGGGTGATCTAGTCCACTTTGGTACTTTATGGTTATATTGATCCATGTATTGTATGTTGAGCTCCTCTCAACCATTTATTAGAACATTTATATCTTTTAATTTTAGCCACTCGTTTTGAAAGTGGTTAGGATTTTGGTTCTCTCGTTCTTATTTAAAGGAGAGAGCTTCTCATTTGTAAGGGGTCTTTGGCTCTTGGATCTGATTAATAAAAAAACTTTCTTGTGGATATTTTTTGGATCTCCTTTGCATATGGTGTTCTTAGATGGTGATTGAAAATTCTTTTGCTTCCTAGCATTCAGGAAATTTGTGTGAGATCTATATTTTTTGGGGATCATTGTCTTGTTTACAGGAGGGTGACTTCATCTTGGGCGTTTTTGCAGGGGGGCCTCAACTTGCTTGGATTGGTTTCGTCTGTGACAGGGGGTTTTCATTAGTTTCATTGTGATCTATGATTGCATCTTGTTACTTTTCTGTAGATCTTGATTTTCTTTCATGATACGGAAAATCTGATATTGTTGACATTTGCTTGTGCAGGAGAGAGGGCGCATTGGTCACTTGGAGCAAAACGTTGGGCTTAGAAATCACACAAGTCTTCTCAAATTGATCAGGATAACTGGGATCATCATTTTCAAGTAATCTACAAGGATTTCCAGGTAAGATCTACAGGTTAGTTCTTTTCTTACGGATCTCAACCCATTGACACATGTTTTTCTTCATTTTTCTGAAAAATCCATAAATAATAGAAAACGAAAAATACTAAAAAATAAACCGCTCAATCTCTGTACAAACCACTACTGGGTTTTGTAGATCGGGCCTCCCTCTCACCAATTCACCCCTAACACTGAGCTAATTCTGCCTGGTTTTCCCTAGATATGAGAAACTGCCTTCTCAAACCCTAGCTCCCCTCACTGAATTTTTGACTTATTCTAAGATCTGATTTTTCCGGAAAAATAACAACTTGGGTTTGTAGATCGGGTCCTCCTCACTTCAAATCACCTCCAACGCTAAGCTAGAGGCTGACAGGTGGCCCTAGATCTGAGAAACTGTCTTTCGGGATCCTAGCACTTCTCATCATTTTTCTGACTTTTTCCCAGATCTAATTTTTTCGATATTTTTCCAACTTGGGTTTGTAGATTAGGTCATACCCATCCCATTTCCCCTCCAAAGCTGAGTTGATGGTATTTGACTTTTCCTAGATCTGAGGATCTGCCTCTCCAAACCCTAGCGCGAGCCACCTCACTGTTGGTTTCCCCTGTAGACTGAATTTTCTGGCCAAATAATCTTCTGGATCCATAGATCAAGACATTTCCCATGTGGATCCACTCCAATGTTAGGGAAAACACTGACTCCACTACCCTAGGTCCAACAGGCACTGATCTCCAACCCTAGTGCTAGCCCCTCTTTGGCCTCTTTTCCTTGCAATTTGATCTTTCCTTGATGACTTGGGATTTCTGGTACTGTCATATCTATCATCAATTCTATCCATTGGTACTAGATACCCCCAATCCCATCCTTGACCTCACTGCATTGGTTACGTTTCCCAAGGTAGCGGACATCCTCACTTGTTGCTAGTACCTCATCCCTAGATCTAGTTTTCACCTGATAGGTCATTTGTGTCCCACTTTGGATCGAACCTCATACTTTATAATCCCTGATCCAAAGCCTTGGCTCACCTCATGACATCATCCATAGATCTAGGGTTCCCTTTACCTTACACCTTACGTACCTCAAAGTCCATTTGATCTGATCTGGTGTCTAGGTTTGATCTCTCCTGTCAGGAGTAGATCTGGGTCTCCCCCTTTGTTGTCTTGGGCTAAGATAACATAAAGTGAAGGCTGCCTTGATTGGCATGACAACCATCTATTTGGGAGTCTAGGCAGTCTTGGTTCCACCTCCTAAGTTGCTTGTCCCTCTACCATCCACCCTGGATCCACCTCACATAGGCAACTACAAGGCTGGTCATAACACACTATACAAAGAGTGAGTGCCCATCCTTTGACCATTGATCTTTTTCAATAACTTTCTTTTTCACATAAGATAGTAGCCAACCTACGAGAGAAGGTGCCCTGGAAAGCCTTCTGGGATCCAGTAAATGTCTAAGGCCTAGCCCCACTGCCAGCGAGTAGTTCGTAACCTCGACATGTTTGCCTCTCCCTGCTGCCCTTGTGGAGGGTTGATGAGCCTTACATTATACAAAGAATGAGTGCTCAACCCCTTGGCCACTAACCACCTTTTAAACATTTATACTTTGCATCATTTAGATATAGCTTTTATGTGTTCCGATGCTTTAGTGTTTAGCAACAATGTTTGGTGGAGCACTTGTTTTGGGGACTAGAGGAGAACTACCTGGTGAACCCAGCTACATTGGCTAGGCCACATACTTCATAGACAAAGACACATAACAACATGGAGTCTATCATGCATAGGGGTCAAGATGGGAAAAAATCTTCAATCTCGCAAGTTTCAGTCAATCTAAGTCATGAGATAAAACTCAACAACAGATGAACTGGATGGATGGGGACAAATGACATATGGGACCAACACAACACTAAGGTTTAATTATTTGTGTAAAGCATGGCATGGGAAACAGTCTTCAACATTGAGCTCTTTGATCGATCTTAGCACAAGTTTAGGCATCAGTATATATAAGCATAGGTCACCATGATCATCCTAACAAGACAAACCTAGGTGTTTAATATACATCATAGAGCAAAAACAAACCAAGAAACATATACATGATCTCACCATATATACCTGTCTCTGTCTGATAAGCCCCTTTGTAACTGTGTGTACCATATCTGCTCTGCTACTCTGCTGAAATGAACTAGGTCACCACTGAAAGCCTCTCAACGGACAAGTGGATCTCAGTCCTGGCAAGGAAAAACTGCTAAACAAGGCTCTGAAATGCTTGAGGCTGTAATGATCCATGCTAAAACCCCATGTGAATGAATAGCTCAAAAAAATAAAGAGATCAATCTGTATGTTGCATCATGGTAGCCCAGCTGCAAATGTATATGTGATAACAACAACTTCGACAGCTCACTAGAAATCCAATTAAGTGCAACTTAGTGGATAACAAGGAGCAAGAAGCTTTAAAGGTTGAGGCAGGGTCACTAATGAATTCCTATTCAGGGAAACAAGCTTCAGGTGGACAGGTGGAGCCACTATATTCCACTAGTTTTGTCAGGAGACCTCAATGGTTCACTCCAACATAGAAGGATGTTCAAGAGCATGTTGAGGCTCCTAGGAGCACATTCACGAAGAGTAGACATCCAAAGAAGTTTCCAAACTACATGGCATTGATGAGCAACATCATAGATTCTTAGCCTTCCAGTTTTCAGGAGGTAGTAGAATAGTAGGTTTGGAGGGATGCCATGGTGGAGTACACCTCCATCATGAAGAATGATTTATGGGACATTGTGCCTGGATCAGAGGAAATCATTAGTGACTTCCAAGTGGCTCTACAAGATCAAGTATGTAGTAGATGGTAGGATAGAGCAGTACAAAGCGAGCTTTCTCGTGAGACGGTTCTCCTAGAAAGAGGGAGTGGACTATGAGTAGACATTTGTTCAAATTGCTAGAGATACTTCCATTAAAACAATGATATCTTTAGTTTCCGTTATGGGATGGAGGATACATCAAATGGATGTAAAGGTATCTTTTCTCATTGGGAAAATTATAAGTTGTTGAAAAGCGATATATAATTAACAAGGAAAAACACTCTAGAATAATTGGATGTCCAAGCCTTAGGAAAGCTAAGCCTTTTACACAAAGCCATCATGCTACGTTATTTATTACAATTTTCCATGGGGTTTGAACATGCAAAAAATGAAAAAGGGCCAAGAAAATGGTCTGCATGGACTTCTAAACTCCGATGTTGAATATTTGACTTGTTTATTTTTCAACGGATCAATTGAGAGTCCATCTGAGTACAACTTAGTTGGTGACATAGTGAACCCATATCCAAAATTAAAATACTACTACAACTATTGAATTAACCAAAATATAAACCAAAGAGTAACAAAAATAGAGGGCCAAGAATAAAGAACAGTTTGGACCACTCGCACACCCAAGGTTCCATTGTACCGGCCTGAGTAATGGGGGAAGCTCTCAAAATATATTGGTTGGTTGTTTTGATAAAAATGATAAGAGATTACAAATGAGAGGGGGGACCCGTATTTATATGAAAAATAAACAAACCCCTCAATTAAAGGTTAAGCCACGAATAAAATCATAAGGTCCTTATTACATTAAATTGGCCTTTATCAAATATTAAAGTATGATAGTATAAAGGCCTAGGACTAGAATATTATAACAAAATCATGAGCATACACACAAAATAGCTCATGTACATGGTCTAGTTACCACAAAAGATGTCATGGTTAGGTACACAACAACTATTCTTCCAACATGTTTGGAGTTTGGCTTAACATTAACCATCGTTTCCAATCATGACTCCATATATGTTAGTGACTTTTGGAAATCCTTGTGGAAGCTTTGGGGATGGTTTTCTTCCTTCTGTTTACAATTTATGGCCAAATTGAGGAGGTAAACAAAGCTATAGTTCATGTTATTTGCATCTACCACCAATATAAAGAGCAATGGAATTACTACTTGCATATTTTGTAGCACAACTACAACAGGGAATTGATAGTTTATTTACTTGATTTCATTGTACATGACTCATGAGTCATGATGATGATGATGAGATACATTTATAATATTTTTTGGTGACTTGGTATTTAGTACGCGATTCATTTTTTATATCTGATGTATCATTAGACATCTTATATATTTTATATATCAGTTTTCTTTCCATATTCATGTGGCAATGTATTTATTTGATGTTCTTGTTGCTTTAGATGTTTAAAAATTTGAAAAAAAATGTATTTTTTAAGTTTAGATATATTGTCAATGTTTGTCGATGTGTTCCTGAGATATTCCGAAACGATGATTTTTGGACCCTGCTGATTCTTTCACTGAGACGTTGTTTGCAATATTAGACCTTACATACAAATACAAGCTCCATGTCACTCACAACATTTTAGAACATGACCATGTACAAACTGATACAATGATGTCCAGAAGAGTTTAGAAATTTGCTTGTGAAAGCCTTGCAACTGCAACTCTTTCGTTGCACCATCGTCTTCAATCCTCGAACTAGTCCTTGTGCAAACTGAGGGGTGACACACCTACTATATTTGTGCTTTATCCTTTTGTATTTGAGTACACTTATATTTTGTACTTTAGTACATTTGTCTTTTGTCCTCCTTGGGAGACTTGGTCCAAAATGATCACTCACATACTTTATTGTATTTTATTGGAGACTTGGTTAAAGATGATCACTCTCCTATACTTTTGTAATCTTATATATATATATTTGATACAAAAGAGTGTACACCATGTACAGTTCCAACAATTCTATTCTATGTTTCCTTATTGTTGTCATGTTTACTTGCATGCGAGTATCTTTACATCACTGTGACAGATCATATCAATACACTGCATATCTAAGGTTTGCAAATATCTATTATCTGGAGATTTTAAAATCGGACATTAGTATTTTACTTGTAAAATTGATATTTTCCCCAATTAGAAATGCCTCTGTCATTTATTTTTTGCATTCGTGCACATACTTTGAAGTTTGAACAATCACCCTTCCCATTTCTTTTACATAGATATGAGGAAGAATTTGTGGTAAAAGATAATAACAGTTTTTTTGCCATGATTTCTCTCTTAGGTTCTTGGAGCTTGCTGGTATTTGTTAGCGATTGAGCGACAAGATTCATGCTGGAAGCATGTTTGCAAATCTGAAATGCAAAGTTGTCATCATGGTTACTTTGACTGTCATAGCTTGGAAAATGATCTTAGTAATCGCAGGGATGAATGGCTTAGATTGAGTAATATTACAAACATCTGCATTAATAACCAAAACACATACATATTTGGAATTTATAAAGACGCTCTGCAGTTCACTGATAACTCTACAGGGTTTCTAAGCAAATATTTTTACTGTTTATGGTGGGGCTTGCAGAACTTGAGGTGAGATTTAACATCAGAATTCTCTTTTCTTGTGAAACACAGTAAAAGACAAGATTGATTTAAACATTGCATTTTTGTATATTTTATCATAGTAGCATAATTCGAGTATGAATATGGATACGAATACGATTCGATACAGAAAAAATACGTAACCAAAAAATCCAATACGAATAAAATACGAAAGTAGACTTCTTATATATAATATTTTTAATTAAATATACAACAGTATATATAACATTAACATATAGTTAACTATATACAATATTTTTAATGTAATATTACATATCAACCATTAAATTTTAAACTTAAAAAAAATCATTTTTTTTTAAAAAACAAATTACTTATAACCAAAATTACTCTTTATATATATATATATATATATATATATATATATATATATATAATGTCGTTAATGCAAGAGAGAAAACTCTTACTTATTAATAGTTATTAATTATTTTAAAAATAAAGAAATAATATTTATCAATACTTACATTTGGAATTAATTAATGAATTTTTGAATTGTGTTAGAGTTAACTTTGAATCTAGAATGAGCAAGGATGTAAGTGGTTTTGGTAACCAATAAATCTAGTGTTGCTATTATATTTGCACATTTATTTTCTTTGGCATATTTTTTTCTTATTAAAATGAATTAAGAAGTATGGAATTGAAAGGTAATTATTTTATAGTGCTTGAATAATTAAAATTTAGGCTTTTAAAATCAATTTTCAAATTTAACTCATACCCGTATTATACATAGATCGAATATTCAACGAATTCGAATTTGTTCGGAATTTCCGTACACAAAAGGCCAATACGACCGAATTATGTTACTATGTATTTTATCAATTATTAATGGGGCATAACTGAATGTTAAATTAATCTACTTTATAAGTTTATAGTCTTTTAGCAGTTTCTATACAAATTTAGATTTCTTCTCAATTAAATCATGTCCTATTATTGTTAAACAACGTATTTGTATAACTTGTGAATTGTTTGATACTTTGCAGTTCACTGGGACAAAACCTCAAAACAAGCACCTATGTTGGCGAAATAACTTTTGCCATCCTAATTGCCATTGTTGGTTTAGTTCTATTTGCACTTCTTATTGGTAACATGCAGGTAAGTGATACCAATTATTTTTTATATTCTTGCTTGGGATTGAATTAACATTTTATAGGTAGGAACTTAGAAGTATTAAGAAGGAAGTTGGAAGAAAATTTGAGTAAACCAGAAAATATTAATGTGATGAGAGATAACTTTTATGATTTATCCTTTCTTTTTGACAAACGTTGAAAGTGTGGGTGAGTAGAGATGAAGTAATAGAATTGTTGTCCTTATGCAATTTTGAGCAATTAAGTCATTGAAAGCCTCCCTACTTTCTTTTCCTTTTGGCAAAAACTTGTCTTATATTACAGAATTACAAAAGTTAAATCAAGTACTGTACAAGGCTTTGCTTCATCTTCCAACCCAAGGTAGAACTTAGTTTTCGATTAGAAATTTTATTCTTTCTACTCAATAGGATTGTCATAATGACTAACATTATGTACACTAATCTATCAATCATGACCTACCATTAGGAATAATGCTGGATTCCTGATTACAATGATTGTGTCATCTTAGGGTAAAGGCCATTCTCAAATGAATTGGGAGCTTCTTTATTGGCTGCTAAATAACTTCAAATTTTGGTACCTTGTATGTTGATGAGAGACCTAGAGCCTCTTCTTAAACTCTTTCCTAACTGATAAATTGTGTAATTGTAATAACTACTAGGAAGTGCTTTCGTCAATATAGTACATGGTAGTACATAATACATAATTATTATATTATGAATTAGAATTAGGTAAATTCACTTTTTATTAGGCTTTAATTAAGTGGAATACGAGGAGCCATTTTGGGATATGGCGTCACCCTAGCTTTTACTCTCATATTATATACTTTATAAAAATTATTTGAATGATGTCACTCTTCCTTATAGGTGCACTTTGTTTCTATCTATTGTCGTAGCCATTCACAAGTTACATCATGGTATCAAAGACCAAGGTAGAGTTTGGCATCTTGAGTGTGTGAGCAACGATCTTAGTGTCAGCATATTGAAAAGGTAATATGGCCAAGGAATTGATTGGCACATGGTACCACCCAAATCTGCAATTCTTGTGGTAAAAGTAAAACCCTTAAACACAAGTGCAACTTTTGAGGAACTCAAAAGGGCTGTCCATTTTCACCATAGTAGTCCTTCCTCTCACTTTAGGTCAGCTCTCCTCCAGCACAAGGGGTATCCCTAATATAGAATTGCCAAAGCTTATGCAATTTAGGTTCAAGGTGAAATGGAGAAATAGCTTTACAAAACGAAGATTGTAATATAGGTTTTTCATGAAGTGATGTATGGACAAAGAGTAGTGTCAATCTGTTAAGCCCTAGATATTGTGACATTACATTTTTATTAATATATAAGTATTATCTTTATTGGTTATCTAGAACCTTAATTGTAATTGTACCCTTTGTCTCTTATATTAAGAAGACCTAGTTTTAGAGATCATCTCATCTTGTGCATTTGATATATTGTCAAACAAGGTTGGCCCCTAAAAGAGGCTTCTTCTCCCTTTTTTTAATTAAATATTCAAGGTGTGGAGTTATTTTTCTTTCTATTTTTATGATATTTTGGGAATTTGGTCCATAACATTTGATATTAGAGCCATTTTCACTACAATTTTTTTCTAGGAAATTTCAAATGATGAAATTTATGGGAATCTTAGGAGACAACAAAATATTTGAGGTGAAAATTTCAAGTCTTGGTTCACTATAAGTTCTAAGTTACATATGTGGAGTTAGGGTTTTTCACTAGTCTCAAATAGGTGTTTTGGGTAAAATTATTATATCTTAACCAAAGTTACATATATCGTGTCGGTGAATATATCGCCGGGGGTCCGGAATGAAACTTATCGGCAGCAACGGCGAAAATATCGGAAAATAGTGGCAAATGTCGTTTTGCATTAAAAAATTCAAAAATAAACATTTTTTTTCAATTTTTTTAACATCTAAAGCAACAACAACATCAAATAAACACATTTCCACATAAATATTAAAATACAACTAATATATAAGATGCATAAGATGTCAAATGGTGGATCATGATCACATATCGACTATAAAGTTATAAACTGAAAATATTGAAATATGTTTTTGATGGAATGATAGAAAATCACATCAAATGATCAAAATAAATATCTCTCAAGAAATTAATCATCATGACTCATGAGGCATCTAGATATTACATGATACAATGATAAATAGTAGAAATCATCGATCCCCTCTACCCCTTTTATAGGCAAGGGGCACCACTCTTCCTTTGGAAGCAGTAGGGGGTCCTGTAGGTGGTTTGGATGAGTTAGGCATCAAATTGGAAGCTCCAACTACTTAAACTATGGTGAAGGTCCAACTACTCTACAATTTTGATGAAACTTACCATGTTTAATGAGTGAAGGGTACATTTTTATTAAGGTCATGATAAAATATTTCAATAGTCAATGCCACCAACATCAAGGTACAGGGATGGGTTGATGTGCTTGATTAAATGCCAATCCCATACCCTCATACTTGATAAAATCCAGTGGAATTGTTGAAATCTTGAAATCCTGAAAACTATTAAGTCTCTTGAATTCTAAAAGGGATCTAAAATTCTACTTTTTGCATATGAAGTCCGATGAGGTTGGAACCACTCTCAAACATCCCGAAACTATCAATGGCAATGTTAAAAATTTAAGTAAAAGGATAGAAAATGAAAGTAAAGGAGAATGTCACTTTTACTTTAAGAATTTAATATTACCATTTATTACTTTAAGAATTTAATATATTTAGTTTTAATAACAGTGCCAAAAACTTAACCCATGAATTTTTTTTTCAAATTTCTTGCAATTTTTTTTAGCAGGGTGATATTTTCCAAAATCTCCCGATATATTCTCAATATATCACGACATATTGAATATATCGCGATATATTCAAAATATTTTTTTCAAATTTCTTGCAAATTTTTTTAGCAGGGCGATATTTTCCAAAATCTCCCGATATATTCCCAATATATCGCGACATATTGAATATATCGCGATATATTCAAAATATCGAAAATATCGCGATTTTTTAGTGGCAATATATCGCCAAGGGGAATGACTCACGATATATCGCGATATCGCCGATATATGTAACTATGATCTTAACCTTACAAGCTCCAAATTGAGTATACCGCCTATTGCACCAGAAAGAAGGTGAACCATAGTGTTTCTGGTAAAATTTTAAAAGCATAACAAAATAATCAGGCACATCGTAGGTCGTACAAGTTAGATCGCTTGAAAGGGACAAAAAAAACAAGTTTTGGGAAAGTTACCATAACTTTCTCTTCGCAAGTTGGCACATAAGAATGTGGTCAAACCTATGGCATACAGAGTGTTACCCTCCAAGTCGCACTTGGATGTGTTATCCAACAAAACTGATGATTGAACAGGTTGAACGTCGATGTGACGAGGCCAAGGAGAAGATTCAAGGGCTTGAGCATATCAGCATTGAAGACGTGGACCAATTGATAAGACAACCTCTTGCTACTGAGGGGAAGATCCACATTTTTATCCGCATTTGGCACAAGCTGGCTAAAAATGAGATATAAAATTTTAAGTGTGATGTCCAACTAGGGTTTGAGTTAGTGAATTATCCCAACATAGATGAATTGTTAGGGATTTGGACTAGGTGGGGAGATTTTCTTGGTTATTAGTTTCATGTGGGATTTATGATCCCAATTTTGTGGGGATTCATTCATTTGTAATTATTATTTAAAGGGTAAATTTCTCATGTGCTGGGAGGATTTTCTGGAGGGAAAAAATCAACTCAAGGGATTGGAGACACTCTGTTTAATTCAGAGTTTGTAGTTTCTTGCAGACTTTCTTTAATACAACTATGTTATTCTTGAATCTCTTTATGTCCATTTAGTCAACTTTTTTTGATAATATTGATTTTTTCCACTACAGATTGTTCACTATCACTGTCTAACTCATTTGTAAATTATAAGCGCATTGACCTACAGTTCTGATTTTTCTTTACTTATGATTTGTGTATCTGTTTTAAATGAATTTATTTAATTAAAACTTTTATCTATTTCTGCAAATGATTCTACAAGAAATATCATAATCAATGTTAATTTTTCAATTGACATTTCACTTCCAAGGTCAATCTTGAATGTGCTAAACATTTGATTTACAATTAGTCCATTTTATTTGGTTAATAGTTACTTAAATTGATAAGTAACTAATTTATTGCACATTTATGTTAAATTGATAAAAGGCTTATTTATTTTTATCTCAAGTTAACCTACAAGCAAGCAAGACATTTTCTTAGAGTAGTATTCATTTAGATTAGATTCCCTCTTAGTTAGGTTCATTTTCATTTTAGTGTCTCAAACATTCAGTTTTCCTTCATTGGGGAACATATCCTTTCTGGATCAAAACTATAAGTGCTAGCGGAGGCCTTTATATCCGTGGGAGATTACTATACCAAACAGGCTGGAGATAGAACTGTCCTTGCGTAGGACCTTTTGAAGCCTTTTCAGTCTGGGTTTTCCCCCTCTGTTGTGAGCCTTAGAACCCATTCCAGCAATCTACCCATCCAAAGCTTCAACACTTCTGCACTAAGATAAATCTGGCATAGCTTTTGTATCTTTCCTTGTACTCGTTTAACTTGGAGGTTGAAGGAGGCGATTCTGAGAGAGGCGCAGGGGGACTTTCCCTGTTGCTTGATCTCCACAATTGGTTATCAAGGAATTGAACTTCTTTATGATTTCTTCTTCTTGTACTTCTTTTAGTTTGCACTTCCCTCTTATTTTCCATACTGACTGATTTTTCTTGGTGTGGCAGGCAAACAGGGGCGCTAGGGACACTGGTTGGAACAACACTTCATCAAAAGCTTGTCCAGAAATCTTATTTGATCTCAAGAAAGAAATTCTTCATCATCTAGGAGGTCATTAGCAATGATTCAGATATGTTTCTAAGGTAAGTTCTCCATTTTTTTTATTTTCATGCTTGGCCATCAATAATTTTCACTCAAAAACCCTCATTTAGCATCAAGAAAAATCACCAAGCCAATTTGCACTGGGAATTTGCAAATTTGGCAATCTGGGTTTTGGGCGACATAGTGAAACCCCCCCCCCCTCTCTCAAAAACGTCAGGTTTGGACTCCTCTTCCCCCCTCCAGTCACTGGTCTTTGTATGGGAGAAAATGCCCTCCTTCAGCAAGTCAACCATTTTCCCACTGTTTTTTGTCCGGTTTCATCTGGGTATTTTTCATTGTCGAATCTTTCATCCCAACTAGTGTGCATGAAGCCATAATTATCAATATCAGCTTCGTCCTGGGGATTTCTCAATCATTTGCTTAAATCCCCCCAGGGTCCAAGTTTGATCATTTGAATCAGCCCACTAAAATCCTATATCCAACCTCAATCTTTGTAAGCCACCTGTTTTAATCACCTGAGTGACATTTCCAATCTCAAATAACCAGCCCACTCGGGTATCCCTAATTTGTGGCTTATCCTTAAATCTAGGGTTTTAGACACTCACCTTACGAAATCTCCAACAGGGGTCTAATTTGGTGATTTCTCTTGGATCTTTCCTTTCAGGATTGATCTGAGTCTCCTCCTTTGTCACTTGGGCTTCTCTAGTGGCATAAACCGAAGGAATCCCTAACCGGCATGACAACCATCCATCTTTTAGGGGTTCGGGTTTTCGTAGGTCATAGCTTTGGTTTCTTGTCCCCTCTACTATCCTGTATAGGATTTATCTATCGGAGAAACTACAAGATCTATGATAACAGTTATGAACAAGTCCCTTGTTCATCATCAATGCTCAGAAGTAGAAAAGTCTTTTCAGGGCCAATTTTGGACTATTTTTAAAATTTGTGCATGTTCATACCCTGCGGGGAAATTGTAATAAGTTGACGTAGCATGATAACTTTTTGTAAAATACTTGGCCTACTTAGACTTAGCTATCAATACATTACCCTAGAGTGTTTTTTCCTTGTTAATTATATGTTGTTAGTCAATGACATAATTTCTGTGGTTTTCACTCACTCCTCCAAAGCAGGGTAATTGGCTTGGTGGTTAGGCCTTGGGAGGTTATTAAAGCCTAAGTGTCTATGTATATTACCATGCTAGTCATCATTTTAAGTCATTATGAACACGCACTAATTCCCCTCTAAGTTTGTTTTAATTTCTGAGAATAAATAATTTTCCCGTAAAGTAGGTCAGTTTTTTAATATTTAATAGTAAAATTTCGAAGTGTCATAAAAATGTGGTATAGAGGGGGAATTTTCCATGGGGGTGCTCGTTTTCTAGCTCAGATCACTCACTTTACCTCTAAACCCACTTTCCTAAGTATTTGAGTGGTCGGCTTCTTTGCTTTTCCTCCCAATGGTAGGAAATATTTCTTTTGATATAGATAGTCTTCCATTTGCATCTTCCATAGTAGGTAGTTTTGGCCATTAAACTTTTCAACCCTAAACTTTCCTTCTTCCACCATTGCTCTCACTCGAACAAGGAACCCTCCTTTCGTACAAGTTTATCAACCAAATAGACTTTCGACTTTGATACAACCAAAAGTCTTTTGATATAGATAGTCCTCCATTTGTATCTTCCATAGTCGGTAGTTTTGGCCATTAAACTTTTCAACCCTAAACTTGTCTTCTTCTACCATTGCTCCCACTCGAACAAGGAACCCTCCTTTTATATGATTTTATCAACGAAATAGACCTTTGACTTTAATACCATTTGTTAGGAATAGGTTTGCAAAGAAATAAAAAACAAAATGAATGTGGAAATAAAACATAGAACACAATACAAGAGAGAGAGAGATATATGTGGTTCACCCAATATGGGTTCCATCTATAGAGAAACATCCATTCCTTCTTTTATTATGTCTAGCAAAATGAGGGGATAAAACCTATAGCACATTTGTTGGAACCTCCTCTTCACTCTCTCACAGTTTCCTCTCTCACACTACATAGTGTAATACAATGCCCTCATAAAAAGAGGGTTTCCTTTTAGGGAAAAAACAGCATCAACATATTCTACCATCAGATCTTACGACATAATGATGAACGGTCTAGATTGACTACAAAATTGCAGTGTTTTACAAGCCATTTTTCCTAAAAATTCTCTTCGAAGGCGTTGTCCCTACACCCTTGCTAGGGGGGAGCTCCAAAAAGTTGTCACCAACTTCCCTGGAAACACTAGTGGGCGGGAAAGCCCCCCCACACCCTCTTGTTAGGAATTGGGATCCAAACATGGTTGAAACAAGACCTTTAAATCAAGAAGACAATTAGGCTTTGTTGTCACATATATAGTAGCTAGGCTACTTTTGTTCCTAAGCAGTACTGAGCAGTTCTTTGAGCCAGTCCTTTACTATGAGATCGGCAGATGATGAGCCACCAGTTGATGATTTCCCACTTTCAGGAGATCCGGAGTATCCATATTGACCAGTTCTATGCCATGACTGAGCCTCATAACCCCAGATTTGATGACTGAGTTAACCATTCTTTCATGATCTAGAGCAGAGATTATTACAGTGCCCATGATGTGTAGCAGCAGCAGTTGTTCCAGTGATCTTCAAAATGGTTTAAGATCCAATGCAAGTATATGACCCAGGTGATATTATGGTTTGTGCATATGTATTTTGATGTTGCTCTGTTATCTATTCTAGTAGTGAGACTTGGTTGATATCGATTATATGTTGGCAACACTTTATCTTGGTTTTACTTGGAATCTAAAGTATAAATGATCTAGTTGCTATTTTCGAGAGATTCTTTTGTATACTCATTGGCCTTGCCCTATTCTTGGTATGGATTTGGTCATTTCCCTTTAGGGACATAGCTTGCTAGTCTTGGCACCATCTCCATTGTTTCCATCCATCTGTTTCCTTCCCTTGTTGTTGATTAACCTTGACTTGTAACTTGACTAGTGACACCCACCTTCACCTCTATATTGGAACAGGTCTTGATGTTGGTTTATGCGATGCTTGTCACAGGGAATGTCTGTCTCTAGGTCTTGAACACAGGTAGTCCTACCAAAGAAGTGTTTTTAGACACTAAGGCATCCGAGCTTAAAGTTATTCTAAATGGATGCCCTTCCAGTAAAATAAAAGTGTCTCTAGACACTATTGCAAATAAAAGTAAAACTAGCCAGTTTCCAAGAGATGAGCACTCATCCATTGTATGGTGTATGGCTCATTTATCCCCATAGGATATCAGGGTGAGGCAAACCCCTCAAGGCTGAGCCTTAATCATTTTTTGGAATCCCAGAAGGCTTTCTAGGGCACCTGCTCTTGGCGGCTGGCAAGTTAGTAATAAGAAATAAAGTTGATGGCTAGAGGATGAGTACTCATTCTTTGTAGAATGTACGACTCATTTTCCCCCACAAGGCAACAAGGAGAGACTGACCGAGAAGGCTATGTCTTTGTCGTTTTCTGGAAGCCCGGAAGGCTTACCAGAGCACCTGCCTTTAGAGGTTAACTAGTGTAATAACGTTGTGCAAATAAAGTATAAAAAGGTTGCTTGTCTAGAGTCTAGTGGATCCTTCTCATTATTCCACCCTTTTGTGAGACTCTGCCATTCCCTATTGTTCACCTCGTCCAACTTATGTGTTGTGTGGATCCCCTTGTCCTTTAGCATAGATGCTTACAGTGTCGAGTGTTAAGTCATTCCCTTGGCCTTACCTGGTTTTATTCACCTTCACCCTTGACTAGCAAAATGGCTAAATCTATAAATGAGTATACACTGGAGGCTCTTGTTTAAAGCAACTAATCATTTTGATTTAGATTATTATATATGTATTGTGCTTGTACTTGCCAACATAATCTAATTGTACTTGACTCTCACTGCTAGCATAGATAATTGAGCATGCATGTCCATTTTGTACTTTGCAGTATCAGAGTTGAGCACTTGGGTCATCATTTGATCAGTCTTGACTTGGTCAACCCAGTGTTGACCAAGCCAGGAGCAGGGTCTAGGATGAGTTTTAGACCGATGGTTATGGATGATGATTATGTATGGTCTACGGGTGTCCATTAGACATATTCATGCTTCAGATGGTGATTTGCTATGATGGCTTGTATTATTTTTATGATTATCAGCATTTACAGGCTTTATTATTATTATGGTTCTGGCATGGATGGGGCCTCTGATGTACCTTTGTGATGGACATATTGTGTATGAGTACTCATTCCTAGTTGATTTGGACATTTTGTGTCCATTGGTGCAGTTGGTTTTTAGTTTCGGGTAGTTACAGGACAGATATGGGTCTTTTGCACTTTTTGCAACAGATATGCCCTAGGAAATTAAAAATAAAACACAGTGCCGATAATGGTGAGATAGCCTAGGGTGCCAAAGGGAATCAATGGGTGCATTCAGGCTATTATACCATACTACAATGGTTCCAGGCACATCCGTGCAGTCATTTGGCTTTAGTTTTTGGTCCCCAATGAGATATTGATAGTTTTATGTTCCCAAGGCAGCATTTTGATGATAAAAAATGGCTGAAAAGGAAATTGATTTGGGCTAATGAGGCAAATAAATTGCATGGAATTGGCCCGAGTCATAGTTTTTGGGTCATCTTCATCATCCGACATCAGCTTCAATTCACATCAGGTCCACACGCCCTTGATTTCTTCAATTTTAGGGTGTTTTGATGTATTTTGAGGGAGACGTCCTAGTGATTTTTATCACTCCTTAGTAATTTGACCACCACACCTTTTGTTGTGCCATGGGTCCATGCTAGTGAAGGATGTTATAACCTCCTAGCTCCCACCATGTGCTATCTTATGTTTATTGGTCATTTTTATGTGGTGTGCCCCCCTCATTAGGCAATTTGAGTGATGTGCCTCTCTTCCATTATTGAGTTGATTCGTGTATGATGTATCTGTCTAATCTTAGCCGTTGATTAGATTGTTTTTATTTTTTGATCATGACCCTTGATCTTTTTGGATCTAGGTTTTATGTATATGAGAGATCTATATATTGAGATGCTATCTCATTTGTAAAGGGACTTTTGGCTCTTGAGCTCTTGGAATAATAAAATATTTTGTAAAACCCTTGGAATCTTTGTCGAAAATCTTGTGTGGAGATTGGAAAGTCTTATTCTCTCTAGCATTCTTGCGGATCTATGTATTTCTAATAATTTTTTGTAGGTTTCCATCCACTTGGTGAAGGAAGCGATTTGGGTAGAGGTACTATTGTGATAGAGCTCCATAGCATTCTCTCAAATCGCAATTGGTTCAGGGAGTATCTTTATTGTGTCTTGCGGCCATCTCGATGTTCTTTGATTTATCTTTCTTCGTCATTTCATCTATCTTTTTGCAAATCGATTCTCATTGAATATCTGTTTTGCAAGAGGAGGGAGCGCTTGACATCTTGGAGGGATTAGCGATTTCACTTGGAGAGGCATAGAAATCGCTCATAATTGATCGGAGAGGAAAGATCATCATCATACAAGGTTAGTAGCAAGCATTTCTAGGTAGGTTTGCATTTGTTTTATTTTTCTTGGGCTTAATCCAATTGTCACCATAAAAACCCTCTTTCTTCAAACCCTAGTTTTTTAGATCTGATAGATCTGGTGAGTTTTTTATAGCGGCCATCAAAACCCACTTGGGGATTGTTGAATAAACCCTAGATCTCAAATTTCACGTAAATCAGACTCCATTTTCCATGGGATGTAGCAATAGTCTCTTTAGGTCGAGGCTCTCCCTTTGGGTGGGTGGCCAAATCTTCAGATCTATCAGTTGGGTATGCTTGAACTCACTTGATTTTCACAGATCTATCCTTCAAGTGTCCCGATCTAGTCACTCCTTGCCTCGGTCTACTTTTTTGGGTCCACCATGTCCACTTTTGCATAAACCCTAGGTGGGTCCCGTTAGGATTTCCATTCATGTGGCGAGATATTTTCAGATCTATCAGTTGGGTATGCTTGAACCTACTTGATTTTCATAGAGCTATCCTCCCAGCATCCTGATCTAGTCATTTTAGGGTCTACTTCGTTTACTTTTGCATAAAATCCTAAGTGGGTCATTTAGGTTTCTCTTGTATGTGGCTAGATATTTCTAGATCTGCCTTGATTAACTCATTGTGGTATTTTCCTTATCAAGTTGGGTCATTTTCCCTATTCTCTAAACCTCCCCAACTTCATTTTAATTCCTGTTATCACAAATCTTATAGATGCCCCGTGAGGTGATCCTATTCAGGACGGCAGAGGAAAGGCAACTAGAGTTGTGACCTACGGTATCCAGGACTTCCGAAAGAACTCGATTGTCACACTAGTCAAGGATACTGACACTTTGGACTCAATGAAACACTAAGCCCAAGGGGCATCCCTAAGACCAAGAAACCCTAATATCATGGATACGAAATAGACAAGTGAGGGAAACTTGGTTGTATCTCTTAGTTAACTGATTAATTGTAATTTGAAGCAAAAACTGGGAGATTTGGAGCATTAGGGTAAAAGCCCTAAATTTGCCCTAGGGTTTGTGCAGGAAAATTGGGATCTAGGGAAAATGGGTGAAATTAAGCATGGATGGACACTAAGAATGATTGTTGGGTGCAAGATTAGGCGATTGGAGAAGAAACCAACAACACCCACTTAGCGGTTTGCTGAAAAGACAACCTTCCCCGAGGGGGCGTTTTTCCCTAATAGCTTGCCAGTGCTTTAGATGGGTAAATGGAGTCCAATTAAGCCGAAACTTTAGATCTGGGGGTTTGATGTTAAAATAAAAGTGGGTTTTTAATTTCGTAGCTCGCCGCAAGCTAGAACTTATGGATCTAAGAAACGGGGGTTTTAACTTTTATGGAATGATGAGCAATGCATGTGCAGAAAATAAAAGAAGAGAAACTCACCTAGGAGACATACCTGGAATCTGTAGATGGATCAAGAAATGATGAAGAATGTCCATCTCCTATCAAAATGAACTTCCCCAAGCTATATCTTGGTGTAGCTATGTCCCAGTCAATCACCCTTGCGCCCCTTCAACCTGCTAGATCAGAGAAACATCAATCAATCAGTCAAACAAATGGGATCTACAAAATACGGAATGGAAAAGAGAGTAAAAGATCATAAATACAAAAATACTCCCTGAACCGAACACCCTGGAGTCGGGACGAAGGTGAGCTTCCCCACAAAGTCACCCTCTCTCTCTTAGCGCGCCTCCTTCTCCTGCAGATGAAATGGGAAAATAAAAAAGTGCAAGATTTATCCCGAATCAAACTTAGTATGGAAGAACAACAGTGTCAATCATCAAATCAAAACATCCACAAGATACATAGACCAATAATCCGAAGCAAAAAATCTTTTTATTGATATTCCGGTGCCAAAGCTCATGAATTACAATGGGGGGATCACCTCTCTTAAATAGTTTGAGAGCAACACAAATCATAACTAACTTTATCATCCAACGGTTGAGATTAGAAAATCATCAACGGTGGAGATCAATACATAACTTATTCACATGGATCAAGCGATTGAGTCAACCAAAAGGGGGTGCACTTTGCTCAAGGACACCTATCCTAAGTCAAACTCAAAATATAACATATGTGTGATACATCAATACACTGAGGGGGGTCACTTAGGGGCTTAATTCACCCTAGGCCCCTTTACAACTTCAAATCATGAAATATAATCATGAAATACATCAATCAGCAATCAGAGGGGGTGCCCCTTGCCCCGGGTTTTTCCTCATTAGCTGAGCCATAACTAAATAATCTGGACATTTGTTGACTGAAAGTTGCTGAAGGACTGTCCAGGATGCTGAAAAACACCGTCTGTCAAAGTTCTACACCATTTCCTTGACCTAGGAGGCCAAATCCATTTTTTCAGTGAATTTCTAGTTCATTTTTCGCTGGTACAATCCTTGAAAACTGATAAATCCAACATAACTCACTCCAGGTTGAGAACTGGGGAAAACAGACTGCTTTGGATGATCTGGAGACATAGAAGAATGGTATAAGTGACTACTCATACCCCTTGGAACGTTGCTCTTCTCTAGGAGAACCAAACATACTGCGATCGAAATAAAAAATTAGGTCATCTAGCCAATAATTAAGTGATAATAATCACGTTTCTAGAGAACCGGCGCCAAACCCTGAAAGCTGAGAATACAGTATTGGTCCTAGGCTTTTTTTGGACAAATATAGACCATGTTGCATTTTTGAGTCATTGCCTTGGGAAACGTGATTGACTTAATCAACTGAGTTGACCCGGTCAAAGTACCCAAAATCAAGGTGAGATACTGTACTAGTATGATCCTGCAACATTCCAAGATAAGCCATGCTCCAATGGTGTATATCAGAACCCAACTTAAATAAGTTATTCATAATCATAGTGACCAAACATAATAATAATAATAAAATGTACCTTTGCTTCTAAAAGATGTTAAGAGTCTTCTGTAATTCTGCTTGCTGAATGCCGTACTTACAAGGTGTAACCAATTATGCTATAGATGGGTGATGATGGAAGATCTAGGTTAAGGCAAGGGGCATGACTTTGACTGACTTTGACTTAGTGATCTATCCGACTAATAACTAATAAACTCTACCAAGGTGACACATGTATGACAGATAGCAATAGGGGATGGAGGTGTCCCACAGATGAGTGACGTACTTGGGTATGCTTCCTTTCAGACTCTAGCAAGTTTTCCTTTGCAACTTATTGCAAATATAGGTCAACCTTCAAAGGCAGGTGCCTTAGAAGCCTTCTAGGCTCCAGTACTGACAAAGACCCAGTCTTTCCTGACTAGTCTCACCTTGTGGCCCTATGGGGACCATTGAGTCGAACACTATACAAGGATTGAGTGCTCATCCTTTAACCATTAACCTTTCAATGACTTTCACAATTTTTATAAGATAGTAGCCATCCTACAAGAGTAGGTGCCCTGGAAAGCCTTCTGGGCTCCAGTAAATGACTAGGCTACTCGTTGCCCGCGAGCAGTCCATAGCCTCGACGGGTTCGCCTTTCCCTGATGCCTCTGTAGAGGGAAAACCGAGCCTTACATTATACAAGGAATGGGTGCTCAATCTCTTGGCCACTGACTACCTTTTTCACTAATTTATATTCTTGCATCCTTTAGATATAGCTTTTATGTGTTCCGATGATGTAGTGTTTAACAACACTGTTATGGTGGAGCACTTGTTTTGAGGACTTAAAGATGACAACCCTGTGCACCTAGCCCCATTGGCCAAGACACATACTTCGTAGCTCGAGACACGTAACAACATGGAGTCTGTCACACACAGTGGTCAGAATGGGGAAAGGTCTTCAATCTCACAAGTCTCTATCAGTCATAGTCATGGGGTAGAAGCAAACATAGATGAACTGGATGGACGGACAGAAATGTAAGGGAACCAACCTGCACTAAGGGTTACATTTGTTTGAGCATGGCATGGGAAACAGTCTTCACATTGGACTCCTTGATCAATCATAACAAAGGTTAGAGCAATAAAGAACATATAGCATAGGTCACTATGATCATCCTAACATGACAAGTATAGGTATCTGAGATACATCACAGAGCAACAACTAAACCAAGGAAATATACTTGATCTCACCATGTATACCTGTCTCCAACTGAAAAGCCCCTGGTTGTGTGTGTACCAATTCTTGATCTGCTGAAATGAACTAGATCATAACCAAAATCACCTCAATGGACTCCTGGATCTCAGTCCTGGCAAGGAAAACATCAAGAACAAGGCTCTGAAGTGAAATGAAGCTGTAGAGATCCATGATGATACCCCATGTAAAAGTAGCTCGAAATAACAAGAGATAGGTCTGCATGCTACATCATGGAAGTCTGGGTGACAAAATGTATATGTGATAACAATTCCTATACCACATCGTTTTCCTAGATCTAGACTAGCTAACTCATTATCTCTCTCTTCTATCCATTGCTTACCCTTAGGAGTGTCTTGAGTAGGTTCGCTAGCCCATTAGGCTCGTAGGGTCTCCCCCTTGGTCATTCTCTGGATTGATCTAAAGCAACAAGAGTCCGTCCAGTGTGACAACTACCCTTCATCCGTAGTGGACAAGGCCCTTGTGGTGTCACCGGTTAGCTACCTCACCTCTACCGTCCCGGATGGGATACCTTTAGTGGGTAGCTACACATCATATGATAACAAGCTCCACAACCAACAGTTGAGTTGGAGGAACACTTCATATTCAAGTGCCCAGTGTATTATGAGATCATGGGCATTTTCATTCCTTATACTAAGAATTTCAAGGGTCCCTTACTTCTTTCTTCCAATATTTGAATAAAAGATGCCTAGCTCTCTTTATAAAAGAGGTGACTCTACACTAGAGACAAATCCTATGCAGCTCTCTCGAGCTTAATCCTACTCGGAGGATTACTTTCATTCTTTCTTCTTGTCACAATCGTCATTGGAAAATAGAGGTGTGCCAAGGCCACAAACAAATTTGGCATCATCTTAGTGACACTGCACATCTCTTCTCAACCACCAAGTGACACCACGAGTTCATTGTAGAGTACACACTCTCATCCTCCTCTGATCGGTTGACCTGCTATCGAAACTGGATTCACTATGACTAAATTTTTCCAGCAGTCTTGACTATTAGAAGAGTTCCATTTGATTGTTCCAAACTTCCTCCCATGATCATATAACTAGGCCCTCAATCTTAGATATTCTCATGAGGACATTCATTGATGGTGCCTATGTGGTTCTCAAGGCTTCTTCTTCTTCCTTTTATGCCTCTATTTCTACTTTTACTGTGATTGTGGAGTAGGGCACTACTATATTGTTTTGATGGATATAGTCATTTACTTTTGCTTTCATTATTGCTATTATGTAGCCTCTTTCCTTGCTCCTTCATCTTTTAGCTTCTGGGTTTTAGGAGTCTCTTTTGCACTCCCAATGCTTACCACTACCAATGTTTTAAAAACTAGTCAACTTGGAACCAAAACAAGCGAGTTGATCTGTTTAATCTCTGATTCCCTAGCAACTAGTACAAAACTCGGCTTAGAGGCCGGTTTGGTACAAAACTCAGCTCAGAGGCCATTTGGTACCGAACCAACTAAGTCAGACATTGATTCGGTTGGTTCGGCACCAAACCAACCTAAAACTAACCAGTTCCACATTAACTCGGCTGACTTAATCCAAATATGCCCATGGTGCACGCGTAGATTCTAGACATGGATGTTTCTATAAAAAAATTGACATGTTTTGTACTAGTTACATTGAAGTCAATAATATTGAATGGTAATGTTAAATTCTTAAAGCAAAAATAAGAATTTTTTATCCCATTCAGAATTCAACAAACATAATAGTTTTCAGGATTTCAAGATTGCAACTTTTCCATTGGATTCTATCATGTATGAGGGTAAGGGATTGAAATTTAATTAAGCACATCAAACTCTCTATGTATCTTGATGTTGGCGGTGTTGAACTGTTGATGCCTGATTGTTGAAGTTGATTGAACTCCTCTATCATGACCTTAATAAAAATGTACCCTTTAGTGAAACAAAATCACTTATTGAGCATGGGAGGTTTTTTCTAGCTTATTTTAATGCTTGGATTAGGAAGTTTCATCAAAATTGTAGGGTGTTCACTGTTGACTAATGTCCTTGGATGATCAACTTTGAGATTCAAGGTAGAGGGGAGGTTTAAAGCCTAGAAGAGGGGGGAATACGGTGCTATTGATGAATATGATCTCAATATAGGAAATGATTTTGATGATTATGTATTTTAAATTTCAATTCAGATATGTATTGCACTTGGTGCCATTTTGATATATTCACCCTTACATGGTATATACATGAGTAGACTTTACATATTTTGTCTCTAATGGTTTGGAATCAAAGCTTGGAATCTTAATATTTTTTTTCATTAAAATTGTATGGTTTTATGCATTTTTTAGTAATCCGAATCATTAAAAACTGCTCCGCGTCATTGCCGATTCCGGTTCCGAGACGAGTTGACCCTCGGCTGGTTCAAAGCCCAGTTCTAAGTTTTAAAACATTTTTCACTACTGATGTACCTTTTAGTTCCGTTCAGCTACCTTTTTAGCTGTTTGTGGATATTAACAAAATTATCTCGCCTTATCTTATCTAAAGAAAGTTAACATTCATCTCCCATCTGATAATGATGGAAACAATATTTCTCTTGCTGACTTGGACCCTTTTTATTTCATGTTAAAAACTCTTTAATAGGGTCCTTTCAGAACTCACTGGAGCTCATAATCTCATCTCAATATTCTTAAAATGTTAACATAATATGAAATAGAGATGTTATTTTCTAAATACAGTTTTACAGTTATGCAAGACCTAAACAGTGTTTCTAACTTGCAGACGTACCTGCAATCAATAACGGTAAGGCTAGAAGAATGGAGAATTAAGCGGACTGATATGGAGGAATGGATGCAACACAGGCAGCTACCTCCAGAACTACGGCAGTGTATTCGGCAGTATGATCAGTACAAATGGGCAGCAACTAGAGGGGTTGATGAAGAAGTCGTGCTTAAATGTCTGCCTTTGGACCTTCGTCGAAATATAAAACGTCATTTATGCTTGGATCTTGTGCGACGAGTAAGACCACGCTTCATTCTCTTACTTTCGATGTAATTTGTATGTCTTTTAGGTATCATGCAAATAAATCTCTGAACTGTACATGATGGAATTTTGTGATGTGGTAATACAAGGCTCAATTTTGAAGGAAAAAGAATACTATTAAATAACTGGCTTTGTGTTTAGCACATTTACCATTAACCACATTTCTTCTCACTTCCATCGGTGATATCGGAAAAGAAGGATAACTCCGGAATGGAACTTGAGACAGTAATTTAAAATGTGAAACTCTATTATTACATCATTTTAAGAAGATTTTCATTGTTAGACAATACCCAACCTAAATACGAGTCATAACCTTTGAATCTTGCAGGTGCCTCTCTTTGACCAAATGGACGAGCGAATGTTGGATGCAATATGTGAGCGTTTGAAGCCTGTCCTTAGTACTCAAAGTACCTTTATTGTACGAGAAGGAGATCCAGTGCATGAAATGCTATTCATTATCCGCGGGCACTTGGACAGTTACACGACAAATGGAGGGAGATCTGGTTTCTTTAATTCAACCATCATTGGCCCCGGAGATTTCTGTGGAGAAGAACTTGTAACTTGGGCTTCAGATCCAAAACCCAGTTTAAATCTTCCATCCTCCACAAGAACTGTCAAAGCCTTGGTTGAGGTGGAAGCCTTTTCTTTGAGAGCTGATGATCTGAAGTCTGTGGCAAGTCAATTCCGGCGTTTGCATAGTAAACGGCTGCAACATACATTCCGATTTTACTCACACCAATGGCGAACATGGGCAGCGTGTTCTATTCAGTCAGCTTGGCGGCGGTTTAAGAAACGGAAACTGGCAGAGTTCCGAGTTAAAGAGAGTTGTATCTTACAGGAGGTCATGGCACCAACAAACAGTGCTTCTTCTCCTACGCTTGGGCTTACCATCTATGAAGTAAACAGGAAGGGAGCTCAGAAGCTTAGGAATCCAGGTAGCCAGGACATGGATGAAACAATACCTACCTTGAAGAAACCCACAGAGCCTGATTTTAGTGTACAAGATTTATAAGAAATGTAAAAGTTACCTTTGCTGTCTACTGGGGAAATCAAGTTGATTTCCTTAGGAAATCACGAGTAATGATAAAAATCAGATTTCAGGCAAAGCATTAATAGCTTAAAATCTTAAGACTATCTCATAAAGGTAATGAACTCTTGTGTAATAGACGACAAGTAAGAAATAAATCTGCAGTTTAATAAATTATATGAAAGAATGTTTATAGTACAATGAGACCGTTTGGAGACACTCAAGGACCGCAACAAACAATGATGTTGCTCTTTTAATTGATGAGGTCCGAGGATGCAAAGGTGAAGAAGAAGACGTTCGTCTGTCTACGTCCTCTACTTGTGTGACTTTTCTATTCTTCTCCTGCAAAATTTTCGTTTTTGCAGGTCATGGATGAGGATGATGAAAGAAAGGTCTCCAACATTTTTCATTAAACACCGATAAGGTCACTGATCCACCTATTTGTCAAACTCATTCTTATACTGCGGATTGAATGGCAGGATTCCCAGAAGATGTACAGGAGAAGAACTGGATACAATTTTGTTAGCGCAGGTTGATATTCAATCTATTTATAAATCTTTTATTATTTACAAGAAGAGATGTAATCCCTTTTTTATCCTCTCAGCTGTGGATTTTGTTTGTCTTTATCCTATTCTTACCTTTTTATGGCATTCTTTTGATGCGTGCTTGAAAGTAAATTTAGCGATACTCCATGCTTTTTAGTGGAAATTTTTGGAATTGTGACCATAATTACTCATGGTGGAAAGTAAATAGTAAAACCATATTTACCTAGGTAGTTCATGTAGCTGTGGTGGTTCATGATATCGTAGTGCTTATGTTGAAGTTATTATATTAATGTAAACATGAGGGACATTGTATTTTCCTGTGGATGTTTCCTTGATTTCTTGTCAAAGTTTTACCACGTATATTATGTGTATTATTGGATGCGATTGCGTTATCTTGTTTTTTCTCTTCTTTTTATCCCTTCGTTGTAAATTTTATGTGGGCTCTCATTTTACACAAGTGGTATGAAAGCCGCATGTTTGTTTATATTTGAGTGAGATATATCTCTATTGGACGTGATTTTTGGTGTGCATGATACTTGGGCACTCATCTCATGTGTTCATCCCCTTGCGCATGGAGGAAGGGTGTATGGCCGGTGTGTAGTAACCCATGCATGGTCATTTTGAGCCCTCAAGTGGACAAGGACCGCAATCACGAGGGCAGTGAATACAACCATGTGTTTAAGTTCAAGGGAGGATTCACTGGCACATCTTGCAATTGAGCTTCCATACTCTATCCCGCGTGCA
>LPNX010715164.1:2049-31428 GCA_001517045.1 Pseudotsuga menziesii | reverse complement strand
ACTGTAGAGGGACGTGCATGCTAGTGGACAACTCCCATCCTGAGAGAAAGAGCCAGCGAATTGGTTCCGGCCACGCTTTTGACAGTGACCTATGACCAATACAACCATAGTCATTTTGAGCCCTCAAGTGGACAAGGACCGCAATCATGAGGGCAGTGAATACAACCATGTGTTTAAGTTCAAGGGAGGATTCACTGGCACATCTTGCAATTGAGCTTCCATACTCCATCCCGCGTGCAAGAGAGAGCTCGTCAACTGTAGAGGGACGTGCATGCTAGTGGACAACTCCCATCCTGAGAGAAAGAGCCAGCGAATTGGTTCCGGCCACGCTTTTGACAGTGACCTATGACCAATGCAAGAGATTGCGGATCTAAGAAGATAGAGAGGGCCATGTTGTAAGCATTCAGCCGCGGAAAGGAAGAGCCCAGCTGTAAAAGAAAGTTCAAGGTGGAGAAGTTCAATGGGAAGAATAATTTTGAGCTATGGAAGCTCAAGATGCGTGATGTTTTGGTGCAACAAAGACTGCCCAAGGGATTGGCAGGAAAGATAAAGAGACCTATGGGTATGACCAATGAAGACTAGGAAGATCTGGATACAAGAGCTCTCAACGCCATTCAGTTGTGTTTGGAAGTTGATGTTCTAATCAATATTGTTGGAGAGGAAACAATAGTGGCATTATGGAGCACAATGGAGAGCCTTTACATGGCGAAATTTGTGACAAATCAAATCTATTTGAAGAGGCAACTGTTTGGTTTACGAATCAAAGAAAGTACTTGTTGCCGCCTAATTTGCACCTCGAGTCACGTGGAAGAAATATTCAAGCCACTGGGTGCAACCTTGGGGGCAAGATTGAGCCAAGTGTTGTCACATGATACTCGGCTCCTCCGTCTAGGCCAACTTCTAGTGAAGCCAAGCGGGGTGGTCCCTATGAAAATTATCTATGGTTGTTTAATCGATGAAAGTAAAAACAATTATTCTAGGAGTTTAGATGAAATGAATTAAAATATTGCCTACCAATCACTACAAATAAATTATTTTAGTAATTTTAGAAAATATACAAACCATTCAAGACACTTCGCAAATTTATTTATGCATAAAAATAAAGTAGACCGATGCCAATGAAAAGAGTGCTTGTGTATGAGGGTTGCTAGTGTAGTCTCAATGAAAGTATTGCAGTGTCTTGGTTGGTAAATTTTAGATTATTAAATGAGTGATTAAAGGAGTGGGTTAATTTAGGGTTTGGCCCAATAAGGCAAGCTCTCTTGAAATGAGCACTAAAGCGGCTTTACCAAGTATCCCAACGGGGCGAAACATAATCTACTTGAAGTAGCCCCCTTACTATGTGGTATTCACCCATTGTGACATCATGATTTCTCAGAACGGGCTTATATGGATTTTCATATTACTCTAGTCACGCATATCCCTTTCAGGTATAACCAGCTGATCAGAAAAGT
This sequence comes from Pseudotsuga menziesii, assembly GCA_001517045.1. Taxonomy (NCBI): domain Eukaryota; kingdom Viridiplantae; phylum Streptophyta; class Pinopsida; order Pinales; family Pinaceae; genus Pseudotsuga; species Pseudotsuga menziesii. Next base: position 29,974 of record LPNX010715164.1, on the reverse strand, counting down.
TGTAGTGGTGCAGAGCATACAGGGAAAGAGCCTTTGTAAATTTTATTAAAGATAATGTGATGTTTATTAATTGACTATTCACGACTAAGAGTCTCTTTCCTCCTTTCGAGAAACTCAGGAGAGCACAACCGAGTTAATTTTAAAAGCCTAAAGATATGACAAAAGAAAAAAGTTTTTTAGTTAGTCCTACCACGAATCTCTTTCCCCCTTTCGGGATACTCGAGAAAGCGTGGGGTAAGTATTTCCTTTCCTTTAACAAAATAAACAACTAAACAAAAAATGAAGACTAACTAACTAAAAACTCAAAATCAGCAAAATCACGCCAAAATACACCGACGCAGATCTCCCAAGGGGTATGAGGAGTGGGCTCTTAGGATTCTACTCAAATGTTTATTAAATTTTTACAATCTGGAAGAAGTGCACTTTGGTCCTTATAATTTGGATCCAAATGCTTACAAATTTATGAAAAAATAACTTTTTATGCAAAAGAGAGTTTTGTTAGCCTTCCTTTTATTCAATTTTTTGAAAAAGCCATTAGAGTCTCCTCTTTTTGTTAAACCTGCAAAAATCAGTAGGCTATCAAATGCAGAAGATGCTCAAAGACACTTTAAGAATGTCTTTGAACAACCTTAAAAAAAAATCCTAAAAAAACTTAGTTAAGTGTTGAGAAAAATAACCAATTTTGGCTTGCTTTTGGGCAGCCAATATGATGCACTAGATGCTTGATTAAAACTTTAATGATCTTAAAGAAAATACACCTTTCATGCAAACTTAATATCTTACCTTTAAGATGATTGCAAAAAAATGAGATTTTCTTAAGTTAGATCTACTTTACACAGATGAAAACTTGAACAAGCTTGAGATCTAAACTTTTCAACTTGAAGATGAGACTTAAGAAATGATTAGTTCTTTTTAGCAAAAACTAGATCTATATTCATAAGTGATGGTAACAAGAAGAAGTAGAAAGAAGGGTTTGAGAGAAGGTGAAGTAACCAAGACTTGTTGAATCTTAAACCAGGGAATTGTTATGAGTGGATCAAACAGAGACTTTGTCTTTATTTTTAGATATCAAGAATGAAGAAGAAGTCAAACTAGAATCTCCTTCTTTCTAGAATGCAGCACCTAAAACCTTATCATAAACTTGCCACAAAGAAGCTCGTCAAATCTGTAAGTCCTACACTCAAGATTAGGAGATCATGCAAGTAAACAAACTCAACATGAAAAATCCATTAGTGTTCAAACATAAACACATAAAACAAAGAGCTAGAAAGTATCCATTCATCTCTTCATTCCTATGGAGTAGAAACAATCATTCTTGAGGCATTGAATAGACAAGCAAAAAAATGGAAAAATTTAGCTAAGCTACAATTACCTCAATGAAGCACTAAGACAAATAGCATCCACACAACCAAGATGATACACCCATGTAGCCTCCAAAGTTTTTATTCATTAAAGTATAAACACAATTACAATAGCAAAATGGCAGAGCTTCAATCCTTCTATGCAAAAGGAAGAGGAATGAGCATGTTTATATAGAAACTAGAACTCGGGGGGGTGCATCCTTCAATGGAAGTAAAGGTTGAGTTGTGGGTGTTGATTGAGGGATTCACATGAGATAGAGTGTAGTGTAGCTAAGGAGGTAGGAACCACCTCTCAAGAGGTGTGCCTCCTCTCCAACAGACTATAACCAACCCACTCATGAAATGACACTTTGCCAAGGCGTCAACCATAAGAGAGGGCACATTCTCCAACCCATATACACTCGCCACCACCTCAATCAACACTGAAGATGACACCGTCATCAAGGAGAGAACTTGCCTTCTCCAATGGAATCCAATGCATTCGATTCCAATCAAATCGGAAAAGAATTTACTGATTTATGAATTTGGGATTTTCTCTCCATTTTTTATTTTTTCTATTTTTTAATTGACTTTTTATTTTTATTTTTTGGATATTTTTTACTTAAGTGATAAGTTTATCACTTAAAACTTAGAAAAAGTGGTCCAAAGGTAAAACAGGTGCTCTGAGTTAGAAAATGAGCACCCCCATGGAAAAATCCGACTTCTAACCACACTTTTATTACATTTATAATTTTTCCAATTAAACTATTAAAAAATAGCCTAAGTTTACACGAAAAAATATTTTCTCAAAACTTGAAATAAAACCTAGGGGGGCCTAGCACATGTCCATATGACTCGATATTAATATCTAGCATGTTCATATACATTGACACGTGAACTTTAATGACTTCCTAAGGGCTAACCACCAAGACGACCATTCCAGCTTTGGAGGAGCAGATGAAAAACTCGAAAATTATAAATTGTTTATTCAACAACATATAATTAACAAGGAAAAAACATCTTGGAATACCTGGATTGATGTTTAAGTCTTAGGAAACCAAGCTCTTTACAAAAAACAACATGCTAGCATATTTTTTACAATCTTTCCATGGGGTACTAACATGTGGCAAAAAAGTGAAAAAGGGCCTTGGAAGGCCTGAATGGACTTTTGAACTCCAAATTTGAATAGGTAGTTGTTCATCTTTGGTGGCTCACTTGAAAGTCCAACTAGATGCAACCTAGTCAGTAACAATACCAAAATCGTTGATCATCTTAATGTTTTCAATACTCTTACATGTGCCAATTCACTAGTATGGATGAAAAGTTCAAAGAGGAAGACAAGTCAATCATGTTATTGTGTTCATTGCCTGAATCTTGGAACCACTTGGTCACTTATATTATCCTTAGCATAACAGACACTCTTGATTATGATATAGCTGTGGGATTCTTATTGTCTATGGAGGAGCAAAGGAATTCCAATCTAGAAACCTACACACCAAAGACAATGGTGGCTAGGGGTCAATCCACAAAAAGAGGGGGAATTCGAGAGGTACATCAAGATCCAAGTCAAGAGGGAAAAAAAGGGTAAACAAAAATGTTGGTATTGTAACAAATCAGGGCATCTCAAGAAAGTTTGTTGGAAGAGGCAAGAATCCAAGGATGACTCCACAAAGGAAGCAAATCAAGTTGAGGCAAGTCAGGTATGGTTGATGAATTTTTATTTGTTTGTAATATCTCACAATATCATCAAGAGTGGTTATTAGATTATGGTGCATCTCATCACAAGTGTCCACGTAGGAGTTAGTTTTCTTCTTACCAAGTTATTGATGGTGTTATTGTTTTTATGGGAAACATTTTTTCTTGTAAGGCTATTGGGATTGGTAGCATTAGGATTAGAATTTACTTTCCTTGGGAGTTTTGGATTCTGGAGGCTATAAATTGTTTTCTCAAGGTGGAGCACTGAAAGTGACCAAAGGAATTTTTGTGGTAATGAATGATACAAAGATTGGGAACCTTTACAAACTAGAAGGGTTCACTAAAATAAATGAAGCGGTGGTGGTATCTGAGGAAGTAAATGAACCTACTTGTTTATGGCATCAACAATTAGTCCATATGATTGGCAAAGGGCTAAAGGTACCGATAAACCATAAGTTACTTCCAGATATAAAATCCTTGAATTTGAATTTCTGCAAGCATTGTGTTTTTGGGAAGCATGTAGACAAAAGTTTAAAACAAGTAATCATACAAGTAAGTGTATTCTCGATGTTTGAGGGCCATCCCTATAGTTTCTTTTGGAGGATCATCATATTGTGTGACATTTATAAATGATTACTCTAGAGGGTGTGGGTCTATAAAAGAAAATTTTATGTGTTTAAGTTGTTTAGAACTTTGGTTGAAAAGAGAACCAAAAGGTCAATCAAGTGTTTAAGAATAGATAATGGAGGCAAGTTCACATATTTGGAATTTGAGGCAACTGCGATTGAAAGGCATAAAACCATAGTTTGCACTATCGGTTACAACAGGCTGTAAGATTCTTGAAGAGGTATGAATAGGTCATTCTTATGATTACTCAATTTTTGGTTGTGATTCTTATGCTTTTAACTCTAAAAACCAATGTTCTAATTTGGACCCCAGATCAAAGAAGTATACCCTTATTGGTTTTGATGATGGAGTTAAGGGATACAAATTGTGGGATCCCATTTCCCACAAGATCATCATAGTAGAGATCTGGATGAGGAAATATATATGGAACAACCAGGAGGGTTTGTTGAGATTATAAGAAAGCGACTAGTCTTAAATGTAGTTGCTTGATGATGAGAAGTTGGTTTCCTTTGCTATTAGGCCAGTGATATTACTATACCTATTGTAATTAAACCTCATTATATAGATACTAAGCAATTGTGATTCTGCTTTAGCCTCATATGGGACAGAAGCTCTCATAATCGAACCAGAATACAATTCATTGATTCAAGTGTTCAAATTTAAATTTAATTTAAAAAACAACGGATAGTAAAGTTGAACTATTTCCTAATCATGGATTTCTCGGCTATTTTCTATATCCTAATTATGGATTTCTCAACTAATTTCTCTTCTTCTATAATGTTCAAACTTCAAATTACTACCATGGATGTCGTGGTTCGGTCCCAGTAAATATTATGCCTTAACTTCTTTTTGTATGCAGTTATACCTATAGAATCCCATTCTCAAAATTGTTGATCAGGAAGATCCAAGTGGAGAGCATTTGAACCTATAAATTGTTCAACTGTGAAAATAATATGTTCTTGGCATAACTATCATAAGTATGCAAGAAAGTCTAACAGTAAGTGTTCGAGCCTTGTACAAAAAAGGCAGGCAGCAAGATTGAGCTAAGCATAGGAATTTTCAGTAGCAGAAATGAGAGGAGAAAAAATGGTTTACGATTTTGATTCCATACCTAAAAAGTGTTGATTTTTTCTGAGCAGCATCGAGAGCCCTTCTCTTAGGAGAATGGGACCACCTGGTCCAGCACCACGGTGAAGACTCAACCCAGTGTTGAGTGACCATTATGTTGAATTGTAGATATCTGGTCTAGGACCATGATATAGACCTACTTCTGCCCTGGGTAGACTCAACCCAGTGTTGAGTGACCATTCCATTGAATGGTAGACATCTGGTCCGAGACCACGATGTGGACCAGTCTAGTACTGGTAGACTCAGCCTAGTTCTGAGTAGCCATTCTCTTAAAGAATGGAGGCACCTAGTTTGTTACCAAGAAGGCACTGTAAGCCCTAGACTGGGTTTAGGCATGTGTGTCACTCGGACCCTTGATCTATGGGCTTTGTGTACTTCTCCAAAGATTAGCTACCCTTGGTTAAGTTACCCTAGTACCAGATCTAGTTGTCACACAAAGTGTGAGATAAAAGCATTAGTAGCTCTCTTGGTTTATGATGATGTACTTTTGGAATAAAATAGACCACAGGGGCACTTGGAAAAAGGCTAAAGTCAAAAGTAAAATATAAATAAGGACTTTTGGACCACAGGAAAAAGACCACAAGTGAAATTCAAAATAAATAAGGAATTTTGGTAAAAGTAAAAATAAATAAAAGATCTTTTTGGTAAAAAGGAAAAAGTGAAATTAGGAAAAGATTAAAATATTATTATTTTATCTTTCCTAATTTTGGCCCACTTACAGGTGAATGAAGACTATAAAAGAAGATCAAGTATTCTCATTATTATTGCTCTCACAGGTGAAGCGAAGCTGCTATTATTGAAAGTTCCATTGAAGATTGTCTTATGTTTTTCTAGTTGGGCACCCATCTCTCTCAGTTAACCCTCAGCTAGGGTTTTTCTTCAACAAACTTATTCTCAACACCTCTGGCAGTTTTACCTTCACCTCAGTAGCTCCTTCACTTTCTCAGCAGTTCTCCTCACCGGCAGCCATCTCGGCACTTAGGGAAACTCAATGGGCCCCACCACTAAGCTCGTGAGTAGATATGAGCTTCCACAGAGAGCTCGAAAGCTACCTCAGCAGCTCCGGTTGTCTGCTACAGTCACGGGTTGCTAAATAGCAGACCCGGACTGTCTGTACAAATCTCGGGTTGCTAAGGCGGGCTTTAAAGCCTTTGCCCAGCCTATGTGGGGCTGCCCATCCACCTCAGCAGCAACGGACAGTTTCCCAACAATCACGGGCTGTCACGGGCAGGGCAGAAATCAATGGGAAGGAGCAGAGAAGGTTTCGAGCAGGTAAAAAGTGAATGGGCAAACTATTACTGAGTTTTTTGGGCAGTTGATAAGATTCGGGCCTGCAGGTAAAAGTTAATTTCGGGCAGCCTATGTTTTGTTTCTGGGCATTTTGTTTTTTAACTTTTGGGCAGCCTATTTTTGTTCCTAGACAGGCCCTAATTTGTCCAAGCAGATCTAATAATTTATTTTTACAGTCTTGACTAATTATGGACAGATCTGGGAACTGAGCACCTAGGGTTTGAAACCCTTGCTCTAATTTTTGCTGAGAGTATTTCACTATAAATTGTGGTAAAACCTAGATTGGGATTTGAGGAACTTTTTGAAGAATTTCCTAAGTGATCTCATTTACGAGATGAGCTACTAATGCTTTTTGGGGGTTTTGTCCTTTGAAGGTTTCCTCAGTGAAAAATCTTGTGTCCATTGTGCTGATGTCATGAATGTGTTTTCACTACACTTATTATTTGTTTAAGTTTATCTGCAAATTTTTTAAGTTATATGCTAATGGTAAAATTCAACATGGTATCAGAGCTTAGCATGTGAAAACACGGTAAATGGACACTGTTGTTGTTTTTCACTAGATCTTGGGATAAGATTTGTAGATCTAACATTTGACTAAGTGACAAAGATGGCCACTCAATGGTTTCAAACCAGAAGAGAAGCTCTATGGTTCAACAACTTCAACTCCTGGAAGGCCAAGTTGACAACCATTCTAGATGAGAATGACTTGGATGACATTGTTCTTAATGTCATAGAAGAGCCAACTACAAATGCTGGCAGGCTTTCCTACAAAAGGAAGCAAGGTAAGGCTAGAAGAGTCATCTATGATTATGTCAGAGAGTCAGTGATGCCCAACATCTCATCTTTGAAGACTGTTAAAGAATGCTATGATACTTTGGTCAACCTATATGAAAAGAAGGCTCCCAGTCAGAAGAGAGTCTTGAAGAAGAGGCTACGAACTTTGAAGCTAAACAAAGATGAAAGCGTTGGTTCCTTCTTCACAAAGATTGCACAGGTAAGAGATTGATGATGATGATCTTGTGCAAACAGTGGTTGATGGTCTCCCAAGCTCTTGAGAAACCTTCATGGCATCCTTCTGTGGACGAGAGAATCAGCCAACCTTTGAAAGGATTTAGCACGATTGCATAGAAGAAGAAGGAAGGAACTCTAGCAAGGTGACCAAGGAGGACAACCTTGCACTTTCAGCAAAGACAAAGAAATTCAAGAAGCCTTTCCCTCAGCAAAAGAAGGGAAAGAAACCTCAGGGTAAGTTTTATGACATCTAAAATTGAATGTTATACTTGCCAAGTTGCCACAAGTTTGGACATTATGCTAGAGACTGCAGGAAGAACAAGAAGAAACCCAAGAGAAGGTTTCAAGCATCTGTTGCAGAAGCAGAGGAAGAAGAAGATGAAGAGCCAAAGAAGAAGAAGAAAACCAAGGCCAATAAAACTGATGAGTCTAAAAAAGAGTACTACTTGATTTCTGCTCTAATTGGTTCTTTCTCAGCTTTCTCCACTTCTTGGTTGGTTGACAGTGGTGCCTCCAGGCACATGACAGGTAACCGTGGAACCCTCACCAGTTACAGAAAGAAGAAGTTCACCACTCAGGTAGAACTTGGAGATGACTCCACTTACAAGATTGAAGGAGTTGGCTCAACTTCACTTCAACTTGACTCGGGTACGGTTCTTCATATTGATGATATTCTTTATGTTCCTGGTTTAAGAATAATCTTTTAGCTGTTGTTGGTTTAGAAGACAAGGGCCACAGAGTCCTATTCATGGACAAGAAGGTCTATTTATGGGCAAAAGACACAGATCTAGACTCAGCAGTACAGACTGGGGTTCGAGAGGGAGACCTCTACAAGGCTTCCAAATTTTTTACTCATGCTTTGGTACATCACACAGTTGACCCTTGTGAACTTTGGCATAGAAGGTTTGGACACCTTCACTACACAACTCTCCCAGGATCGTTGAAGATGGTTACAGGCATGCTAGAAGTTTCTCCAAAACATGAAGGAATCTGCAAAGGATGTGTTGTAGGTAAGAACACTAAGAAATCCTTTCCCATAAGCAAAAGTAGATCTAAAGGCATTTTGGATTTGATTCACTCTGACATTTGTGGGCCCGTGTCTTCACCCCCTTGAGTGGGTGTTTATATTATGTCATGTTTATTGATGACTACTCTCGGAATTCTTGGATTTACTTCGTCAAGGCAAAGAGTGAAACCTTTGACAGGATCAAAGAGTTCAAGACATTGATTGAAAATCAGACTGGTAGACACATATGTATCTTGAGATCAGATAACAAATGTGAGTATGAATTTTTGTTGAGAAGAAGGAATCAAGAAAGAGCCGACAGTACCTTACAACCCTGAGCAGAATGGGGTTGCAGAAAGGAAGAATAGAATGATCTATGAGGCTGCTAAAGCCATGATCATTGATTTAGATATTCCTTTGTCTTTGTGGGCTGAAGCTACAGGAACTGCTGTGTACATCCATAACAGAAGCCCGCGTTCTATCTTGGGGGAGAAGACTCCAAAAGAAGTCTTCACCAAGAAAAAACCTGCAGTTGATCACATGAGGATATTTGGTACTTCCATGAGGAAGCTGTGTTTCGTAAAACACTAGAGCTTTCATCAGAAGATGCAGTTTCTCCACTTGAGTTTCCAGATTCAGAAATTTAGAGGGAGGAAGAGGAATTTGATGATCAAATTCTAGATGTTCTTGAGAACATTGAAATTCCACTCGAAGAACTACTTGAAGTTCCTCCTTCCAAAAGGAGACCTGCTTGGTACTGAGAGATGGTACAAGAAGGCGAGAAGCATAAAGCTCCTCCTGGGACTTTCAGAGAAAGCATAAGACCACATAAGTACTTCGGTCTTATTATTCATCTTATCAATTCAGAACCTTCTCGTACGAAGAAGCAGCAAGTAAACAGGTATGGGTTGATGCCATGATTGAAGAGTATAAGTCAATCATGAAGAATGATGTTTGGGAAGTTGTTCTCAGACCTACAAGAAAGTCGGTAGAGACTTCCAGATGGCTTTATAAGATCAAACATGCTGTAGATGGCAGTGTGAAGTATAAAGCCAAATTCGTAGCTCATGGCTTCACTTAGAAAGAAGGCATTGACTATGACAAGACATTCGCTCCTGTTGCCAGGTAAACTACCATCAGAACCATCATTTCACTTGCTGCAGTATTTGGATGGAAGTTACATCAAATGGATGTAAATACAGCCTTTCTCAATGGTAAGATTGAGGAAGAATTTTATATTGAACAACCTGAAGGCTTTGTGACTCATGGGAATAAGACACATGTATGTAAACTGAAGAAATCCTTGTATGGACTAAAACAAGCTTCGAGAATATGGTATGCCAGGATGGATGGATTTCTCCATAGCTTGGGGTTTTCCAAAAGTACAGTTGATTCTAACTTGTACTTTAAAGTTGTTCATAATCATGTCTTGATACTTGTTCTATATGTAGATGACTTGTTTCTTACAGGTGACGAACAGTTGATAGACCAGTGTAAGAGGGATCTTACCTCTGAATTAGAGATGAAAATATCAGATTGATGCATTGCTTCGTTGGCTTAGAAGTCTAGAAAAAGCTAGGTGATATCTTCCTAACACAAGGAAAGTATGCAATGGATATCTTGCATAGATTTGGGATGCAGGACTGCAAGTCCATGAGCGTACCAATGACTACCAACTTGACAAAGTTGCGGGACTTAGCCTCTCTAGTTCATAGAGTGTGGAATCTACTCTATACAGACAGCTCATTGGTTCCTTGATGTATCTCGTGCATACGAGACCAGACATCTGCTACACAGTGAATGCACTGAGTCAGTTCATGTCAGATTCAAAGCACATACACTCGATAGCCGCCAAACATGTACTCAGATATGTCCGAGGTACTATCACGTATGGGGTCAGGTATAATTCCAGCAGTTTAGTATTGTTATATGGATATTCAGATTCAGATTGGGCTTGCAGTGCACTTGACAGGAAAAGTACCTCTGGTCATTGCTTCAGCATGGGATCAGCAATGATATCTTGGTCCAGCAAGAAGCAGGGTTCCATAGCTCAAGGTACAGCTAAGGCAGAGTATATTGCTGCAAGTGATGCCTGCAAGGAAGCAGTTTGGCTCAAAAAGTTGTTATTTGATTTGTTTGAGGGAAAGCTTCACTCAACGATCATCCATTGCGATAATCATAGTTGCATAAAGCTTTCAGAGAACCCAGTGTTTCATGATAGATCGAAACACATCGAAATGAGGTATCATTTCATCAGAGACCTAGTGCAGAGAGGTGCTCTGAAGTTGCAGTACATTCATACAGATGAACAGATTGCAGATATCTTGACCAAGCCTTTGGCAGCATCAAAGTTCATGTACTTTCGTGACAAGTTTGGTATGGCAGAGAATGCCTCTCTCGCTGAGAGGGAGTGTTGATTTTTTTTTAGCAGCATCGAGAGCGCTTCTCTTAGGAGAATGGGACCACCTGGTCCAAGACCACGGTGAAGACTCAACCCAGTGTTGAGTGACCATTCTATTGAATGGTAGATATCTGGTCCGGGACCATGATATAGACCCAGCTTTTCCCTGGGTAGACTCAACCTAGTGTTGAGTGACCATTATGTTGAATGGTATAAATTTGGTCTGGGATCACGATGTGGACCAGTCTAGTACTGGTAGACTCGACCTAGTTTTGAGTAGCCATTCTCTTGGAGAATGGAGGCACCTTGGAAGGCACTATAAGCCCTAGATTGGGTCTAGGCATGTGTGTCACTCTGACCCTTGATCTATGGGCTTTGTGTACTTCTCCAAGGATTAGCTACCCTTGGTTAAGTTACCTTAGTACCAGATCTAGGTGTCACACAGAGTGTGAGATAAAAGCATTAGTAACTCTCTTGGTTTATGATGATGTACTTTTGGAATAAAAAAGACCACATGGGGCACTTGGAAAAAGGCTAAAGTCAAAAGTCAAAAATAAATAAAGACTTTTGGACCATAGGAAAATGACAACAAGTGAAAGTCAAAATAAATAAGGACTTTTGATAAAATTCAAAAATAAATAAAAGACTTTTTTGGTAAAAAGGTAAAAGTAAAATTAGGAAAAGATTAAAATATTATTATTTTATCTTTATTAATTTTGGCCTACTTACATGTGAATGAGGGCTATAAAAGAAGATAAAGTCTTCTCATTATTACACACTCAAGTTTGCTCTCACAGGTGAAGTTGCTATTGTTGAAGGTTCCATTGAAGACTCTCTTATGTTTTTCTAGCTGGTCACCCATCTCTCTCAGCTAACCCTTAGCCAAGGTTTTTCTTCGGCAAACTTAATCTCAGCACCTCTGGCATTTTTAACTTCACCTGAGTAGCTCCTTCACTTTCTTAGCAGTCCTCCTCACCGGCAGCCATCTCGGCACCGAGGGAAACTCTGTGGGCCCCACCACTAAGCTCGGGAGCAGATCTGAGCTTCCACAGAGAGCCCAAAAGCTGCCTCAACAGCTTCGGCTGTCTGCTACAGTCACAGGCTGCTAAATAGCAGACCCGGACTGTCTGTACAAACCTCGAGCTGCTAAAGAGTAGACCCCGAGAGGTCTTGGGCAGGCTTTTAAGCCTTTGCCCAGCCTACATGGGGTTTCCCAGCCACCTTAGCAACAGCAGACAGTTTCCCAACAGTCATGGGCTGTCACGGGAAAGGCAGAAGTCAACGGGAAGGAGCAAAGAAGGTTTCGGGCTGGTAAAAAGTGAACAAGAAAACTGTTACTGAGTTTTTCGGGCAACTAATAAGATCTGGGCAAGTAAAAGTTGATTTCAGGAAGCCTGTGTTTTGTTTCTGGGCATTTTTTTTTATACTTTTGGGCAGCCTATTTTTGTTCCTGGACAGGCCCTAATTTGTCCAAGCAGATCTAATAATTTATTTTTACAGTGTTGACTAATTATGGACAGATCTGGGAATTGAGCACCTAGGATTTGAAACCCTTGCTCTAATTTTTGCTAAGAGTATTTCATTGTAAATTGTGGTAAAACCCAGATTGGGGTTTGAGGAACTTTTTGAAGAATTTACTAAGTGATCTCATTTATGAGATGAGCTACTAATGCTTTTTGGGGGTTTTGTCCTTTGAAGGTTTCCTCGGTGAAAAATCTTGTGTCCATTGTACTGATGTGATGAATGTGTTTTTACTGCACTTATTATTTGTTTAAGTTTATCTGCAATTTTTTTAAGTTATATGCTAATGCTAAAAGTCAACAAAAAGTCCACTCAATCTTAAACTACAATGTTGGCAAGTGTTTCTCCTCTAGTGCTAGGATGAACAAGATAGCATTAAAAGCAATGAACAGGATAACATGGCCACAAGCTTGAAGTGTTCTACACTAAAAAACATCCTCCGAGATGATTTATTAACTAGTTAAATCAAAACATTCTTGCATAAGAAATCCATCCTCCATTAAATTCACAGTTACTATCTCAATATGGCAACAATTATTATCTAGATCTTATCTTTCAAGAATAGTTATTATCTCAATCTTTTTAACAAATAGTTAATATCTAGACATGACAAGTCACAATCTAGATCTTACAAATCATCAAGCTTGAATATGCAAATCATGTTTCCAAAATGTATTAATATTAATATCATTAAAGAATACATGTATTATCAATAATGAAATACACTTGTACTAAGCTTAGGTGGCAGTCTAAGATTTTTTATAAATTTTAAATTAATCCTTGTTTCCAAATGTGCACATACTAAGGAGACACCAATACAAAGTAGTTCATGGCCCCCCGAAAGAATTTAAAATTCGTTGGTCTGTTCAGAGTGGGAGGAAATAATAAAAAAATTCCACTCTACATTTTTTTAGGAATAACAAGGACAAGAATTACATAACAAGAAAAATTGAATCGTTGCAATCTTAGTCTTTATATTACAGACTATATGTGAGTGGAAGATTTACAAATTCTCTCACTATTGTTCGAAATACTCCATTAATATTCTCTTCATTTATCAGCATGAATGAAATACACCTACACTAAAGTCAAGTGGCACTCTATTTTTTTCTTAATTTAAAAATAATTCCCATTTCCAAATATTGATAAATGCATGTACCAAGGAGAAGTCAATACATTAAAAAATATGTGTACTATCATTATTATGCATGTACTAAAGTGAAGTGGCAATTCAAGTTTTTTTCTATAAATTTATATTTTTTTTGGACACTTTTCCATCCACATCCACTCCAACCTTGGAAAATTGTCACCTCATAGATTTCAATCAATAGTAAAATAAAATTATTAAATATCATTTTTTTAAGGTTTGAAAATGCATTATATTGAAAAGTGAAAACTATACAGAGCCAAGTCACCAAAGGATCGTGTTTCAACAATGTTATGTAGAACCCCAAAAAAACCAGAGAATGTTTGAAGCCAAACAGAAACTCTATGCTAACCAATACTAGATAATCAAAGTGTTTCCTAAAAAAGAGAAGACAACAGTTTCCCCACAGTTTTGGGGATATGACCAGAGTACTCAAAAACATGACACCTATCAAACTTTGTATTCTAGCTCGTAGGCATAACCATCTAGTTGACATTAGAAGTGGAAGTCGAGGAAGGACTTGCACTTGATCTTCACTTTTTAGTTCTCCATCAATCGTCACGGGGCACTACCGAAACAGGAGCTTGGTGCTTGTCATCAAGCCTATTGGAGGCATGTTACTCGTCTTGCATGTGAAAGCCTAAGCGAGAGTGTCGAGATTTACATTCCCCCCATCCATTTCATCACGTTGGAACCCAGTAAGATCTAGCAAGAGATTCAACATTCGACAAATGGTCCGCCAAGGAGAGCTTTTCATCCTCTTGCTTAAGCTACCCCTAAATGCAGTCGCCCATGGCCATGGATATTAGAGCTTTGACATTCCAATAAAACACTAGAGTCTTTGTATGATGAGTCCCCTTGGTGCAGGCAGACCCCGTATCCTCCAGTAGTCTACCGAATTATGCTTCTAGGTGCTTCGTAGACTGACCTACTTGCTTAATTTTTAGTTGATTTTCCAAACGGGAAATGCGAACGTGAGTCGATGCCATGACTTTGTGCTCGAAGAACCCCTTAATCATGTTCATCTTTCTTAGATCATATGGCATGGGTGTGCGACGCAGCGCATTAGTTATCTTCTAGGGAGTGACCTTCTTCCTAACCATGGTGGCTTTGTTGATCAAGAGAGCCTAGAGAGAATGATTTTGAAAGAAGAGTGCAAAACCCTCAGCCTTTGTCTAACTGTATATGCCAATTATGATCTTGAATCTATGTCGAGGCCACACTTTCTTATGTCGTAGAATTACGTTTCGGACAGAAAAGGAAGCCTGCTTCATACAGACCAGTCGAAGTACTCACCTAATTGATGAGCCATCGTACAACCTGAGTGGAGGCTAGCGACCATGCTCCACGGGTTTGGATGCATGGTACAGTCGTCCTGTCATCACAACAACTAGACACATGGAGTGATAGCCCCAACCTGGGGAGAATTATTAAATATCGAATATTAAAATTTATTTTTATTTTCAAAAAATATATCTTTAATCATTAATTATTACAAAAGATTCAACAACTTTGCATAAAATTGTGGCTACTAATGCAAAGTCAAATAGATCTTACGATCAATTGATCATTATAATCCCTACATTAGTAGGGACTAGTAAAATACCATTTGGATATTAACCATGTTGATAGCACGTTGATAGTTTACAAATTTTAGCAGGGTTATATCAGTTCGATATTAACCATGTTGATAGTTTACATTTTTTAGTAGGGTTATGTATACATTTGATAAAGCTAAAGGGCAATGTAATATATGAATGTTTTTACCTAATAGATGGTGAATATTTTTAGATAGTCTTATGTAATCACATGATTTGTCATTCAACACTAAGAAACTTCCATAATGGGAGTCTTGGTTCCCATCCTACACGTCTATGCAATTTTGTAGGATCTCAATGGTAAGGTGTTAAACTCACTCAAATCTCATGCCAATTGCACACACATCAAGTGACATGAACTGCCACCGCCCAATCGGCCACGAACCAACTTCTCCCATCATGGGTCATGATACGCACTTATTGCAGCAATTTAATAGCCAATGTCAATGAATTGACGGTCGCATTAGTCACAGAGGCTCAGATTTGCACAATTCAAACTAATAGTTAGGATTTTTCCTTTGGTTTTTTTCATCATTTACAAATTATAATTCCTTAGTTTCAATTAACTCAAAACTCTTACAAAGTCAATTTTCCATCAACTCAAAACTCTTACAAATTAAATTTCTTTAGTTTCCATCAACTCAAAACCTTTACAAAGTCGATTTCTTTAGTTTCCATCAACTCAAAACTCTTCCCTTTGTACATCAATTGTCATTTAATCTTGATTAAATGAATCGAGACAATTATCTCTTATGTTCTTAGACAAGAGCTATCCATTGAGCTGCAGAGATGCCATTGTTGTAAACTTGATGATCGTTGGATCTTAAGCTGTTCAAGATCCAACGGTCATCAAGCCTGCTGCAGCCACATTAAATGCTCTACAGCTCAATGGATAGCTTTTGCCATATTCTTATAGGAAGAAGATTTGATTTTGCATGATCTGAACTGCCTTTTTGTTATTCCATAAAAATGTCTTTCAATATATGACATGTATTTACTTGCCTATTGTTAATAGGGTTTAACATTTTTATGCATTTATTTAATAATAATAATAATATACTTCTAAGGTTACAACCAAACCAATTTGGTGTATGAGACCCCCTTTTTTGTGGGACAAGGGACATCCCTTTGCACAACAATGTAATTGTTAACTTCTACAAAGGTGTACATACCCTACCCCCTCCAGATTTAAACCTATGACCTCTTACGAGGAAATGCATGTTTTTAACTGTTAGGCCCACCCAGTCTATATAATGGTTAGAGGTACTGATAATATTAAATATTAAATATTTAGTATTCCAAGAATATTTAAGATATTTTATTGATATCTTAACCAAAGTGAGTTTATTATGTAGTTAACAATTTCCAAATAAAAAATTGACACATAATATTATTTGATTTCTAATGTACAACTCAACGATAATCATTGACCTAATTTCTTGAAATTCTTTTGGTTTTTGAATTTTAACTCACCAATGGTATTTTTTCTTATGAGGCTCATTTTTTACCCCAAATTTGCTTGATCACCATCCCTCAACTTCACTACAAAGCAAGGTGGACATCCAAACCACCAAATTGTTACCCACCAGCATAGATCCATCTTAAACTCGGATCTATCAAGCACCAAGAGGGGTACAATTTCTTGAGGTGTAATTTATTTTAATCTTTAATTTTCTTACATGTCTAGAAAAAATTTACACCACAAGAAATCTGATCCCTCTCGGTGCTTGATAAATCTGGGTTTAAGATGTAGCTATGTTGGTTTTTATCTATTTTTATTTTATGAGCCAACGTGGATTTTTTTAATAAATTTTTATTTGGTTTTAAACTTTTATTTTATGAGACAACATGGATTTTTTAATTACATTTTTATTGGTTTTAA
The DNA here is from genome assembly GCA_001517045.1 of Pseudotsuga menziesii. Lineage (NCBI taxonomy): Eukaryota > Viridiplantae > Streptophyta > Pinopsida > Pinales > Pinaceae > Pseudotsuga > Pseudotsuga menziesii. Next base: position 13,328 of record LPNX010715164.1, on the reverse strand, counting down.
TTTTTTATTTTATGAGCCTAAATAAATTTGTTAATTACTTTTTATTTTTGGTACATAACGCTACATTACGTGACAACATCTCCTACATACTGGGATGCAGAGCACCTTGCTACTCTCGGTGCAATCACAATATCCCCAAATATGGAGGCCCTCCTATTAGTCAAATAAACCATGGCATTTTTGTAACACTTCGCATCAAGAGTAGGGTTCATGTTCCCCCAAACTTGTCCTGCATGATGTTAGAACAAGCTTCCTTCTTCGTATTAGACATCACCTTCCAACTTGCATCAACAACCATACTCGACATCTCTTGTCGAAGTTTGACTCCTTATGCCAAGGGGTCGATTCTCCAACTCTGGCTAAGAATCCAAACAACAAGGGGAATAAGATTCCTAGAAATTGATTGTACTATTATAACGCCAAAGTTTAGGGAGGATCCTTGACCTAAGGCACTTGATGATCCATCGACTAAACCTTAGCCTAGCTCAAGATTGTTTAAGAAACCTTCAAGACCTAGACTCAAGGCCATAGAAGTACCACCCACCTAAAATCCTTAACTATACAATTCATTTAAACTACAACCCCCTCATCCATTGCAACCCCCATCTTAGGGTTACAGTGGAAAAAATCATGAATGAGACGGTCCTAGGCTTTGCATGCAAAGCATGCATTGTTTAAATTCAAATATCTAACATTTTGTTGATGGATACCATCCAAAGTGCACACATTAATGAATAGGAAAGCTTTGGTTTTAGATAGACCTCGACACAAACTCATTGGTTGACTCAAAAGGGTTATGTCATCCATTGGGAATATTGAATTTTCCAAATATCCTCGAAAAACCATCCACATATAGATTTAGGTCTACTGAGAAGACAAGGAATCCCAACCAAAGAGGGTAATATGTTTATCAACGTCGTCCCTTCATGTTAAATTTTGTCTGCCAAGGCTTAAAGTAAGGAAGTGAACCAACAATTATGTGTACCATATTACAGCGCATATCATGTTGTGACTTCGTAATTGAATAAAAACACATGTACTTGGACTCAAGGCCCCAATATAGTTCAAAGAAATCCCCTTCGATTCCTAGTGCATAATACACCATCATCTTTCTTCACAAAAAAACAAGATAAAACTTTGGCTTTTTAGATTTTGCCACTTCTAAACTCTTTGTTTCTAGCTATAAAGATTTGAAGTCCTCATGCTAATTCAGTGAAGTTGTGTTGCCATTAAATGAGGAGATTGTCTAAGTTGGATCCACATCCTATCCACCACTACTCAAACATGATTAGGTATGTGAAAAATTATGTATATTCGACACCCCACTAACCTATGGTTGCATGATAGTACCCAAACCTTGGAACTACAAAGAACCCATCGGATTCCCTTCAGGTGAGGGTGTAAACCCCAACTCTGCTTGCAATTTAAAATCCCCTCCATAACTTATTTGTCAAGGACCAAGACCATGACCTTATCATATTTAGCACACTTACTAAATACTAACACCTCGATATTAGGGCACAACCCCACCATGAAATCCTCCTCGATAACAACAACATTTTGTAGCTCCATCAGAGCAAGAGGAGTCCATTTCTCTTGGTCTTGCAACTTGAAACTAAAGTACCCACACATTAAACTTACCATGAAGATATCACACCACAACATGGATAGATTCATTAACCTCCAAGCACCACAAATTAATAAAATATAGCAGTAAGGATTGTTCCCCCAACTTGCTTCTTGTTACATAAACATGGCCTAGATCATTAAAGAAATATGGGGTCTAAAATGGGCCATATAAGGAAAAAGTTCATTTTTAAGTAGGAAATTCAATAACCAATAGAATTTAAGAAATCATTGAGTTGTAGTTATATAAATCAAATGTGAACACGTCTCTTATTTGTAATTGCCAGTAATTAACCACGTATACACATCACAATAGTTAAGATCTTGGTGAGATTTTCTTAAAATATGTTAAATATACTTGGAATAAAAAATATGGAGCATTGTATATTATCATTACTTCTCCTTGCTAAAAAAATAAATCTTTCATCATTAAGATCATAATGGGGTTTTTGTTGGAATGCAATTACCTTGGAATAAGATAAATATTTTATATTATTATACGTTTAAGAGAAGAAGAAAAAAAGAAATAATATTTAAATTTATGTTGAGTATTTTGGAAAGAAAAAAAATGAGAAACACATTATTTTCACTCATTTCCAATTTATCTCACAATATATTCACTAAAAACATGAAGTGTGGGTACTCATCCAATGAGTACCCACACTTATACTTTCAGGGAACCTAAATTGAGATAAAATGAAAAAAATGAAAAAATGTATATACGTTTTTTTTACATTTACAACATATTAATTTAAGTTTTATCTAATAAATTACATTTCTTTAGGATTTATCTCAAATTTCTTCTAATGTATATGTATGAAAGTATACATTTTAATATCATGTAACTATAAATTTTATTTAAAGGATTGATAATAAAATTATTTTTAGGAGCTTCCAACCTAGGATTTTAGGAGCTTCCAACCTAGACCATTTAACCAATGGAATTCAATTGTCTTCTTCTCTGTCCATAGGAAACTAAAGCACTTTTTTATGATCTTGGTCAAGATTCTATTAGGAAAATTTTCTATGGCCATCCAGTAGACTAGAATACTTTCAAGAACCATTTTAATTAAGATCAACCTACTTCCACGAAAAATCCTCTTCTTGGTCCATAGGAAACCAAAGCACTTTTTTATGATATTGGTCAAGACTCTTTTAGAAAAAAATTCTATGGCCATCCAGTAGACTAGAATGCTTTCAAGGACCATTTTAATTAAGATCAACCTTCCTCCACAAAAAATCCATCGATTTACCCAAATAGATATATGAGCTTCAAACTTCTTACATATCCATGCCCAATATTCAAAATGCTACTTAGTGGGTTGTAGATAGAACCCAAGAAACTTGACCCCATTCTCCAAATATCTGATATAGAGAGAGGGAGATAATTTCCCCTATTTGCATAGCTTCCTCCTCAGACAACCCATTAACCACAACCAAATATTTTGATAGGTTGATTTCCAAACCAGTATCTCTACAATACAGATCTAAAATATCCTTGATCTTTCTAATATCTTATGCCTCATCATGTTGAAAAATAAAAATATCGTCAACAAATTAAAGATGGTTGACTGTAACCGAATTTGAGATTTTGATCCCTTTCAGCTCCCCTTTTCCTTTAGCTTCTTTAATGAGCAAGATGCATCTCTCTGCTATCAACAAGAAAAGGAATGGTGACAAAGGGCACCCCTATATGAGACCACTTGAGGCTCTAAAGAAATCTAAAGGAGACCCATTTATCAAGATTGTGAAAGTAGTTGAGTGTACACATCCTAAAATCTATTTGAATTCGTTTAAGCTCATACCCGTCTAAATTAACATAAATATGATATAACCCCACTTGATTTTATCATAAGCTTTGGCTAGATCAATCTTTAAGACAACAAAGTTTACTTTTTCCTCCTTGATGGAATGTAAACCTTCTCAAGAACATATACTCTTTCAATAACGCTTTAGCAGCCAAGAATCCATGGATATTAGTATATAATTAAGTTTTTTGGGGCGGGGTCATGAAAACTAAGTATTTAAAGGATGTTTCAATGGGGGATTGGTTGAGAGATGCGTAGAAAACCTCAAAAGGAGGCTCTATTGTCTAGAAGTCGGTGGTTGAATCCTTTCCCCTAGTTGGATCCTGGACAACATTGAGGATTAGGGATGGTCGGAAACTACGAGTTGGGGACAATCCCTACTTAGGAGTAAAGGGGTATTTTCAATTATCAGATGATTTGGTAAGAAATATTTACGAAATTTTGTTTTTTTATTTAAAGGATATTGGCATCCAAAATGGAATAAGAGGATGGGATTAGAATTAGAGGTCGGAGGAGGTTCTAGGTTTGGAAGGGTTACAAGCTAAGGAGTAGAGTGTGTATGGTTAGAAAGTTGTATCATGGAAAAATCAAGTTGACAATAAAAGAGGGAAAGCTTTGCTGGACTAAAATGGAAAAGAGTCATCATTAAGGGATATTATTACTTTGTAAAATGGAAAAGAGTGAGCCCATGAATAGAGTATGTGGCCGGTTGTGAAAGAGTTAGTTGTTAGAAAATTAATAATAAAATGTTCCAAATAAACTCCAAAGTTATAATGTTGAAAATAAATAGTCAAATTAATTGGAATAAGTACTTAAATATTATTATTTCTTTAAAAGAGTGGGGACTAAGTGGATTAAGTTAAATAATAGAAGAAATATAAACTAGATTAAATTAATGATAAAAATTTGTAAAAACAAAGAAGGCTAGGAAAAATGGATTAATGAGTACCATTTTTTTTAAAGATGTGGTTGCACTATAAAATGGAAGTTTACAAGAAAGTTATGGTATGGACAACAACAATGGAATTGCAACTAGTTAAAGTACAAACCATCCAAAAAAATACATTGAAAAAAACATTGTGGAGACTTATATATTTCATTCTTCTAAGAATTGTGCATGTATACTACTTAAAAACTAACATAATGAAAATAGTGCATGACAAAACATACTAAGATGCTAAAATAATACTAGAAATTTAATTCCCTTCATTGTCCAAGTCCACCTAGGTTGATAGGACTTCCTGTTTCATGGTTTCAATGTCATTATCAATGTTGGTATCCATGCTAAGGTCTTTAGTGGGACTTCCAACATCTCTGAAATGTTAAGCTTGTACGGTGGAAACACGGTCCATATGTGTTTTGGGTAGTCTATAAGAGGTAAATTCCACAAAGTTGTCATTTGGGCCAAGAGGGTGGAAGAGCATAACCACATATGAAATGTTGATGTGAGTTGTTATGTGCACAATCAAGCCTTGTAAAGACTCCAAATTTGAGGCCATACCTCCAAGAATAGTCTGTAAGGCTCAATATCCAATGTCATATTCTCTTGCATTGAGAATGTGGTTAATTATTTCATGCACAAGTATTATTCCTTAACCTAGTTGGTCCCCAAGTTATGTTCCTTAAACTCCTCCTTCCATATTTCACATTGCAATGGGCCTCCATTACAACCATTTCATACCATCTAAGCCCCTTCCCTACATCGTGTGGTGGCAATGATTTATGGCGCTTCCCAATCCAAATGGGGTAGATCATCATCACTAGACAACTAATTGGAGGAGTTTGAAACATTTATAGAAGTCAAAAGGCATGAAAGAAAATAACACATGGAATGGCCTCATAAACTTGTATCCCTCCCACCAAATCTAGCTTCAATCTCAAATAGGGACAAATTTTATCCATGAAAGAAAAAGTTAATCCCCCACACAAGAACTATCATCATTAAAATACACTTCCACACAAGAACTATCATCATTAAAATACACTTCATTTCAGAGTGGTACTTGAATGTGCATTCAGTGGGTTAAGGGGGAAGTGAGGCCATTTACAACTCGTCATACATATATCCCTCATGAGATAATGGATGTTATAGGGAGGATTACCTAAAGCCTGACACTTCATGGGAGGATGGACATGGAGCTAGTGCTTCTCAACAACTCCTTTACCTACAAGACTCTTTCTTACAATTGGACACCTAAAGTGGCCTTGCGGTCCACTCTGGTGTTTAGACATTGCAAAGCCTAGATAAAAGTTGATTTTTAGAAATCAAATCTAGTCAAGACAACACTTTGACATATTCTTGCAAGCCTCTATATTTGTAGAGGGATCTTGATATATGAGGGATTAGATAACAACCGTTGAATCTCTAACCATTGTCACCTTTCAAACACATGTGTCTCTAAGTGAATGTAAAGTCCTTGAAGGGATTGCAAGTGCTTTGCTTCATTGCTAGTGGACATTGCCAACCCTCATACAAACTCCATGATTTCTTGTCCAATAGGGTCTTAGACAACCTTCCCAAGTGTACTTGCATCCCCTAACGGTAATCCTATATATTGCATAATAACTTTCATATTGTTTTTTATAGTTCTTCATGGTATTTTTTCATTATTCATTTTAATCATGTTTCATACAAAATTAATCTTCTATTAAGATATTTTATCTCAAAAAATATATAAAATTGAAATAAGTATATTGAAAGATAACATCTATTAAATTATATTATACATAGTTATGTATAATTGTATGAAATACGCCTTAAGAAAACATCCCTTAGTGAACTAAATGGTCTATATCGACCTTAACATGATGTTCAAAGCCAAAATGAAACAAATGGTTAGAAATCTTTAAAAAAAAATTGAAGTGATAGCAATTCCTTAAGAAAATAAAAGCCTTCCATAAAAAGATAAGGATTAAATTAATTTTAAGTATTTATCAAAATTTTATAAAAAATACAATACTATAATAAAATAACTAATTATAAGTCAATTTTAATCATATATATTTTTTAAACAATTTTATAAATTACAATAAAATTATTTTTTTTAATTTATAATACTAAGTTGATTTTAAAAATTTACTATTCTTATTTATGTGACAAGAGGACTTATCCTAATATTTAATATACATCACATAAATTTATAGTCAAAGCTATAAACTATTAAAAAAAAATTAATAAACTATATTTTCAGAACTCTTAGTTTACTCTGTGCTCTGACTTGTAGGAAAAGATTAAAGATCTCTGGTTTTCCAGAAACCCCCGACCACCACCTATTTAAAACCACTGATCAACTCATTCTTTTGACGTACACAAAACTACATGGATTTGTCCCTGGGATTTCAATGTGGGTATGCGCAAGCAGAGGTCAATGGCCGACAGATAATCAGAACACAACTACCCACTTACGAATTTGCAGCAGGAAGGAAACCTAGATGGCCTTAGCCTCATCTGTCATGTCACAAAAGCAAGATATCTCATTGACTAGGCTACCAAAATACAAGGGAGTACCTGCCAGAGCATGAATGGGGTCAGTGCAATGTATGGCTGGGTTCTTTGATGGCTTAAGGGGAGGACTCACTTCAAGTCTTTTTTGAAGTTTTTTTAGGCTGTATAGGAAAGAAAAGTTTAAAGAGTATATCTATTAGCATATTTATATACTTTGTAGTTGGATAGCGTTAATAGAGATTAAATGGTTGGGAGATAGTTATGAAATGGAAGACACTTTGAAAATATTTTTTTATTCTCTGTATTTTTTTAGTTAAACCGGTTTAACTGTGAGTTACCCATGTCTAACTACATGTTATCATCGGCATTCTTCATGTTATCCATTTATCAGTTATTTTTTATATTCTTTTTATTTTTATCTCACATTCGTTTAGTTATCTGCCATGAATTGTTGGTTATCTATTCATCAGTTATGAGTTATCCATGCATTACTCAGAGTTATCCATTCATCAGCTAGAGTTATTTTTTATATTCTTTTTTTTATAATTGTTTATTTCGAATTTTGAACAACTACCATAAAATCAATCTTGACATTATATTTGTCTTGTCCTACATAGGTCTTAGTCCACCTCAAATCTCAAATAAAAAAGTCTAACAACTTAATTAGCATAGTTATAGTTATTAAACTTGTGGTTGAACAATGTTAAGAAAAAGTTATTTGTTGTTTTTATTATTATTATTATTATTATGTATAGTTGTAATTATAGGTTTTCTTAACCAATTATTATAACAAGCAAAATAGAATGTTTGTCCCGTTCGATGTATTAGTTGCGAATTATCCATGTATCATAAATTATTCATTAATAATTTTTTATGATCTTTTTGAATAAGGTTTTATAATTTTTTTTAATTGTTGATTTGATTTTAAAACTACATTCATAAATTCAATTTTGACAGTATATTTTTCAGTAAGAAGGAGCTGGAATGGAAAGTTCAAACTCTCTAAGATTTCTATCCCTACTCTGGGATCATCATTAAGAAACCAATGAAGCCTGTGAAGTAAATAAAATGCCCAACCAGTATGTCTACTTATTTAAATTTGTGAAAAAAACTTAAGAAAAAATAGGTTATAGGTTTTAAAGAGAAGTTTTAAAGAGAGAAAAGTAATTTATAATAACATTAACTAAAAAAATTTAAAATTAAAAGTTATACTTAAAAAAAATTAATAAAAAATTTCAATTAAAACTTTTCAACACAGCTTTTTCTTACCTAACTTTTAATGAATACTTTCAAATAGTATATTTTTCATCATCCTGCCATTTAATTTTAAACTTTCTACTGCGTAATGAATACTTTCAAATAGTATATTTTTCATCATCCTGTCATTTAAAAAAAACATATTGCATACATTGAAAACCATTAAATATATATCATTATTGTGGGTTAGATGTACATGGTTTTCTCAATGAAAAAAATTTACTGGCTAAGCACAGATAATTTCTTTGCGAAGAACTGTCGAGTATGATTAGAATTATTTTTTATTGAAAACCACTGTTGGGTATACTTTTCTTTTTAGCTTTTCTATGAACATAGAGTGATCTGATTATATATTTTTTTAATTCATTGACTGAGTTTACAGCGACTAAGGTATATATATATGAGCAACCGGTGATTGTATATATATATATTATTAATTTTTTTAAAATTTATCGATTTAGTTAACGTAGGTTGAAACTCATTGGGTATCGGGATATCATCTGGGCGTTTAAGCGATGTGCAGTCACTGAGTTTTTTCTATTTCATGCATGCAAAAGCTATCATAGGTGAAAGATTTTGACAAAAAATATTTTACATGCAACTGCCCACAATGCTACGGCCCAAAAAAACTTGTTTGAGATCCAACTGTCTACAATGCTCCCGTCGCAACATTTATTACTCTACTACATAATAAATATTGTTAACAAAAAAATTTTAAATAGCTTTGTTTTTACAGTTCTCGAGGCTTTTGTTCATATCCATTGCGCGGCAGTCCCAAGGCGATGGAAAGTTCAAAGTTGTTCAGTGATTGGTACTGCAATTTATGGACGAAACTTTATGCTGTTGCATTTTGAACGCCCTTCTCAATGCAGTGCTTCCACAATGAGCAGGCAGATATATTTCTTTATCATTAGTATAACTTCTCTCTTATATTTGATAAATAGTGTCATTTTTTTATCCATCTAGTTTTAAGTTTAATGGTGGAAGGTCATTTAATAGTAGTTTGTATTAAGTTTAATGGTGGAAGGTCATTTAATAGTAGTTTATATATAGATTAAAATTGCAAACGGTATTGTCTTATAAAGTATAGTTGTATAAGCAGCATCATTTATGAATTCAGAATAGTTTTAATTTTAATGGTATTAGATGTAAATTAGAGGTGTCCATACTCTTTATTGTTAAGGGTGATAAATAGTATTGTATTTTGGTAAGTGTGGTTATAATACTCTTTATTGTTAAGGGTGATAAATAGTATTGTATTTTGGTAAGTGTGGTTATAATACTAATTATTTAGTGTGTTAAAAATAGATAAAATGAATTTTAATTTTAAATTTGTGTTTTACATATTTTAATATATTTAAAGTATTTATTAATAAGGGCGATAAATAATATTATATTATTGATAAATGTGATTTTATTAATAGTTACTTAATAGATAAGAGTGTTTCTTTAATCATAAGATAAGGTTGGTTATATGTAGAGCACATGGGTTTTTGGAGTGAAGATTGTTTGGTGTGGAAAAGTTTATCTCAAATTTACTAAAGAGTATTCAACATCATGCAGACTCTCATGGTTCCACCTTTGGGGGGTTAATAACTCTTTGGTGACTGAAGAGGAAAGACCAAAATTGTGTTGGTGGTGGTAATTTTTTTGGAGATTTAAGTGTCCAACAAAATCCAAATAGTTTATGTGGTTTTTAATCTCACACAAAGCTCTGCATGGGAAGTCATTCAAAGGAAAAATTGGTCAGGTCCTTGGAGTTTCTATATGTGCAAGGAAGTGGAAGAAACAATTTTCCATTTGGTTGTTGAATGTCCTTATACAATTAATGTCTAGAAAGAAATGGAAGAAAGGCTAAAAAGAGGGGTTTTGGTTCTTTGGCATGGTGATTCGATGGAGCTTTCCCTAAAAAAACTGGTGTTCCAATCAAGCATATGATGAAATTAGGGTTATGCCTTTAATTATAGGGTGTGTGCAAGCTAATGAGGGTCTATTTTTACGTGTTAGATGCAATAAAAAATTGAAAAAATAGGCATCCGTCAACTTACATGGATATTTTGAGACACAATTACACAATGAATCACGGCGATGAGTAAAAAAGATGAAATGTAGGAAATTGAAGGACGTTTCCAAATATATAAATTTTTTCTATTGAAATTGTTCTTAACTGCACTTTTTATTTTTGGGACAAATTATAAGGTATGTGTTTTTGTGGGTGCAGCCTTTGAGTAACTAAATGATGGAATAAACTTACGAAAATTGGTAGACATATAGAAAACATATAGTACTAGTGCACGACTACTTTTCCAATAATAAAAATAATATTTTTAATTTTTTTTTAATTATCTAAGTGATCAAACCTCGAAAACGGTATTTCAATTGTGGGTGCAACGTTTGAATGTCTTGATGCAATTATTTGGAAATGGTTTTTTAATAGCATGTAGAGGTCGGTGTTCTTTAGTGCACCATACAATTTGTTTTCAAAATGGTTTAGAAACAAAAGAGTTATGGACGAAACACTAACGGTGTGTTTTTTTAGTTGAGTGATGACACAAGATAAATAAGAAAAAAATAGAAAAAATTATAGATTCTTGTTAAAAATTACATATTTGGAATATGCAAAAAAACCTATATACGTTTCTAAAATTTCATAAAAAATGGAGGTGTGCAGCATACTGTAACCAACGGCTAAACATGAGCAAACTGAAAATTTGGATATAATGATGAATTAGACATGGTTTATCATTCTCCAAGGCATAGACATGTTGAATCCGAAGAAAAGTCCGAAGTAGACACATAGGCATAAGAATGCCATGCCAGCATGGGTGGAGGATAGGCCTTATCATTTGGAGGAAAAACATTTTTGAATTTAAACAAAATGTGCGCTCGTTATATTAAATCAAAACGAATGCACGTTTTTAAATACTACAATGAGTGTGTGTTTTATTAAAGTAAAACGAATGCATGTTTTTTAATACTACAACAAGTGCTTGTTATGTAACTACCTCTCCCTACCTCTAATCCCCCCTCCTCCTCTCCCTACCTTTAAACCCTCTCCTCTCCCTCCCTAACACCCCACCGTTCCATTCGTTCTCTCTCTCTCTCTCTCACACACACACACACATGCACGCACGTATGTCCCC
>LPNX010715156.1:0-29511 GCA_001517045.1 Pseudotsuga menziesii | reverse complement strand
TACTCTTTCATGATTCCCTTAAGCCTCCTTGCTTGAGTCCAGCAATCCCTTTTCCTCCCAACCCTGCTGAAGTCTAGAAAATCAAGGTAGAGTTAGATCATCACTTTTTTTGCCACATCATATGCCTAACACCAATGTGTTCACATGACAATCATTTTCATAACACCATTGTGCTCCTACAACATATATGCCTAATACCAATGTGATCACATGACAATCATTTCCCTAACACCATTGTGCTCCCACAACCTATGATTTCCTTGTTCATATTTAGTATAAATTTCAACCTTTGACTATTTGTGACACACACTCTTTGATGCTTAACGTGTCTACACTATCATTATCCTGATTCGTGAATTGGCTTCATGGTTAGTTAAAATATAATTAACATCAATCGATAAACAATCATTAAATCAATTTAATCATCAACCTTTGATAAGTGATAGTGATTTTTACCTCTACCATAATTTATGGTTCATACAAGCCTGTAAACCGTCCAAAAATTAAATCCGTACTCATTTTTTAGCAATTGGGCACGACTTGTTTACGCAAGTGAATTTATATTCCATAATGCACGTTGACCGTGACAACGATCATATAACTGTAAAACTATGCAATATTAGTACATAAACAACAAAGTATCCGGTTAATCCTTGCTATAAAAACCTCAAAACTTGAAAATTTATAATAAGTTAAAAAGTAAAACATCACTCATTCTTCACCTCATTATTTAAGCGAGTGAATATTTTTACTAACAGTCACTTTCGACTGATAGTGTTCCTGGCATAATCCTGCAATGTTAGCAAATGACATTATTAGATATTAATTCACTTATCATTTTCAAATACTAACAGAAACTAAACATCTTTACTCATCTATCTTTGGATAGAGACATTCCACTCTACACAAGAATATTGAGTGGTAAGCTAGAGACCTAGGAATTTCAAGTGATATTTAGTTCTATCTGCCTATTAGTATCTTTTGGGGGCACATTATACTCTTTTTTGGGTCCTTTTTAATATGAGTAACCCTTTTTAACTAGGCCATGCAAGCCATGGATACATAGATGTCAAAGCAAAAAATAATGGATAATGTTCATTACAGGTAGTTGCAAGTATAGTATACTATTTCCTTGAAACCAACCCACTCTTTTACAAGCATTGCATGTTTGGTGAAACACACTTTATCCAACATGGATTCAATTGAGAAATATGTTTTATCATTATGATTAACTATATTAGATATGAATAATTCCTCAGGTGGTACTCACATGATCATAATTCAACATAAGAACAAAATCATAAAATAACGCATCCTAATACTTTACGTAATTTTCCCAATCATTTAACTCCAGTAATAGATACTACATTTGTGTCATAAAAAATTTCATGGACTACACCAATACCCTATGGGGTATTATTTTGATAGGTTGCCCACTATAATTTTCCTTGTAGTAATTTAGGTTTGGCCTATAGTGAACTTTCAATTTAGGCTTCCTTTCAAATTACAGTCGGTGTGTGCAAGTCTTTTTTATACATACAAGGAACAATTAGTCCGCAACCACATCTTACGATAAGAATAACTTTTTCATTCCTATAACCCTCTTTCCATGTGACGATTCTTCCTCGACCAGTGGTGATTTTTACTCTACCCATTCTTGAGAGGTGTTGGTATTTTTTGAAAAAAATTTAGAGCATCGATACTCTTCACAAGCATCGTAGACACATGGTCTTCTATTATTATTATGTATTCCTTCATACATCTTTTAACCAACAATTCTAAGAAATTGACTATACTTCTTCCTAAATGTATAAGGAGTAAAATTTACAGTCCAACCTTCCATTGAGTGTGTAAACATAAACATAATCCTTACAACCCGATGAAAATTACTCATACATTTTGCCGATAACGTAACAACATACCTTTGCAAAGTTACCTCTATTTTTTTCCCTTTGAGGGCCCATTCGGAGGAGTTATTTTCCCTCGTCGACCATTGTCATGCATCCATAAACAAAATAATGGATTGGTTAGTTTTTAATCATCTTCATGCTTTCTAACTTTAGGTTGAACACTAAATAGGCCTGAGTGTTTTCAACCTCACTTTGATACCATTTTTAACATACCTATTTTCGCAATAACAAAAAAAAAATCGAAAGACTATTTAAGTATTTGAACAACTATCCTTAAGACTTGGGAATGATAATATAAAACTAAAAACACCTTGTAAATCAATTATCAAAACATCATGAATCAACTGTGTTAAATTTGATCATTGTAATCTTACCATCTTTAAAATATGTAAATCGCTTCTCATAAATGAGACATTTCTGAATATTCAAACCCATATAGAAATTTATTTGTCAGTATGAAACTAATAAAGGGATTGCTACTTTGCATATACCTTTAACCTTACTTATATTTAGTAAAGGAACATTTAATTACCGTGTTTTCATCTCCGCAACTCACACATATATGGCATTACAAATTAAGTGTATCCCAAAATAAAACTTAAGTTTCAAACATTGTTTATATTAACATGTACTTTTATGTAAATTCATAGAGGACTTTAAATCCAAATATCCATCATGTTATTAATTGAGCAAACTAGCCTTATAAATATAGATCATGATGCGTAAAAACAATCATTCTTTTAAGATCATTAATTGCAGCATATAAGATTCTATTTAATGGAAATCATGTGCAAATCAACATCAATATAAAACAAAAACTAAAATGAACAGCATAAGGTACAAACATAAGTGAGACACCAATGTACATGGTTAACCCAATCCATGGGTTATGTCCACAAAATGGTCACATCCTTTGACATTTATTTCATTAAAAGGTTACAAACCACAACATACATGGTTGCCATACCTTCTTCATGTTATTCTCATATCCTAACCCCTCATAATCCATACATAATATTTTGATATTTTCTACCCATCCTTTGGAAATATACTTTGTATAACTAGTATAATGAATTTTTACAATATAGAAGGAAGACACTAGATCTATTGTCAAGCAATGTATAGTGGATCACATAGTGTATATCTGTTTCATCTTCACATATACATCATTTTCAAATGCATAGGTAACTGATATGGATTTTATTAAAATCATAGGCATTCACTTAAACCTATGATTCTACAATAGGTAAGCATTAAGACTGCGGATACCTTATCATTCCATTCACACATTAATTCTTTATAAATCCAATTGCATTCAATCAAAATCAGTTAATATTTAGTTCATTTATCCAATACATTACTACTCTAATCACACATAAATACTTTATAAGCCAAAATGCATCCCTAAACTATAAGAGAAAGTGGGCATATGTATAACTAAATCGCATTTCATAATTCTAGTTGCAATATCCTAGCCTTGTTAACTTGTATCAATTGTAAGTAATTTGTAGGCACTTCAAATAAATTGAAAGACCCATAGAATGGTCTCTTACTAGATCCATATTAAATTCCAACCAATAAATATTAAATGCAGAACACGGTGTATTAGTATAAACTCAAAAATCACACACAGTTAGGTATAGACTTCTGGATAACGATACATATGTGTGTTTTCTTCTGGATCCACAAGGAGATCTTAACTACCATAAATATGAAACAATGGAGCAAGAATCTCCATATAGCTTGAAAGTGCTATAACATCAATTGGAAATCCATAGTACATAATGGTAAAGGTCAAAATTTGCACTAATCATCGATGAACTCCATACCTTAAGCAACTAAGTGTTCCCAGGAAACTTTGAAGTATTTACTTCCATGCTACAACAAAATAAATACTAAGAGGTACTTTGTTACCATATGAAGGCTGAAAAGGGTTAGGAATCTAAGATGAAAAATGACTGTGTTTCCTTTGTAGTTTCAGAGATTCCCTCAGGCATAAGTCACGCTTCTTCCAAGGCATAGAGGAATGTGTTGTTACCTTAGAAGAATTGTCTAATTGATACATAAGCTAAAGCAGGTTAACGAGAACACAAACGTTATAGAATTTGTAATAAATGCCTGAAGTTGCATACTTGAGTGACATAAGCAAGTGGGTAACCCTAAAAAATCCAATAGATTTGAGCAAGATCAGAAGAGTTAGAGATGTTACCCTCGGTTCAAGATTTGCTCAGTGTTACCGAGATAGTAAACATGCTAAGCAATTTCTTACCCGTTATTAAACAAATTTGCAGGCAAAAATAACATTGAGAAGCGTAGTAAGTTATTTATTGATTTCAAGTTCATGTAGGGCAGGAAGGATAATTATCTTGAGTTTAGCAAGCCATATCAGTAGCTCCACATTCACAAGTTCGTTTTACTGCAGAAAAAGGCTATGGAATTTCACAATCCTTTAATTGGGTTTTGGTGGACTTCTTAAAAGAGTTGGATATAATAATGAATTGGTTTGTTATTAAAATGCATCATATAGATCTCCCAGAGAGATAAATATTCACATGTTAAATATCAATACTTCACATGAAATATTAACATTAACGATCCACTTTCTCATAGGATAATTGTATCCCTATCTTGTTAAAGGTGACTACTTCCTTTCACCCCGATCGGGGCTTGGTGACTTGGGAACGCAACATATTATGTACATGACAATAATAATAAAAACTACAACCAAAAATGCTATAATAAAAGCTGATGTAATAGCTGAAATCTCAAGTTGACTAAACCCTTTAGAATTTCTTTCAGAAAAAAGCATTTGAAAAAGGTCCAATATCATAAGGGAAGTTATTTAAGCAATAAAGCTTGTATACCAGTGCTATGTTTTGAATTTTAAATCATCAACATGACATAACATTCACGTAGTAATTTAACATGAAAATGTCAAGGTCACAGTAAATAATCATATCTATTACCAATAGTAGGGAATTCTAGGAGCATTCCTCCCTTTCCAAAACGTTGAGAGCCTTTCTCCTTCAAAGCGCATAGATCCCTCTTTTAGAAAAGGTAGAGAGCCTCCCTTTCCAAAATGCAAAGATTCTTCCCCACCTAAAACATAAAGTTCTTTCATAAGAAGCACAGAGATCATTTCTGGTAGAGCTCTTTGCTCATTCCCTGTGGGGATCACTTCTCTCCAATGACGAGATCCCAGTTTCCCCCTTCAAAAGAATTTTTTAGCTTCTTAAATAGCCGAAGGATAAACTTCTTTTTCTCTATAGTGCGCCAAGCTTCCCACAATTAAGGCAGTAAATATTCCATTATTTTTGCTAAGGCAGGTTCCCCTTAAATTTCACCGTTAAGTAACTACCTGGAGGCATGTGTCTAGCCCAAAATAGTCTTTTAGTCTCAGGAAAAAATATCCTTTTCATCAGTAATTAATATTTATACATAATGGATTATTATTTAGTAGGTAATCATCATTTATTTTATTTATACATAGGGTTCTCCCTATGTTTTAGGATTATTTTCGAGTCACTATGAGCATAAGAAAAATAAATATTTAAACCATAGTTTTCTCCTGCAGCATAGACATTTCCCTATTGCCATGTAATATATATGGTATATGTGCGTAGGTTCTATTACCCAGATTTCATTTCAAGTCATACCTGTATATAATATATACATATACATATATATGTTCCTTGTACATATATATATCTATTACTTCGTTTATGTGTGTGTGTGTGTGTGTGTGTGTGTATCCACATATATATATCTATATAGATGTACATATACATATTATATATGTTTTATATCCATTTTTTATGTCGCTCTTACCCAAAATTTGGTGACTACGGAACCTACCAATAACTATGGTAGCTAGCTATCCTCTGTTACAACATTTAGATTGTGAAAAACTAGGTTAAACCTTACTAGGTCCCCAAGGCATTATTAATAACTAGTCTCTTCCCCTAGTGGATTCGATTTCCCATCGAAACTTGCATTAAAGCCTTAGGTATTCTTAAATACATAACTTAGGGAATTAATCACCTAATTTACAAGGTTTTACTGGTGGGTCCTTGGCCTTGAGCTCCTCACCAGAAAACAAGTACAATAAATATTCAATATTACAAAATATATAGGGGTGTACAGGAGGGGTATTACATCCTTTCCCCCTTGAAATGACACCGTCCTCAATGTTCTCGTTGTTTCCACAAATTTCCTTCCTCTCTTAAGTCATATTTTTCTTGTCTCGACTTTCCTGTCCTGATCCACTTTGATCCTTCTTGATTTACGCAAGTCGCTATTTGGAAATACTGGTAGTTTCTTGTAACAAGATTGGTTCTATCCAACTTCATTCAGTAAACATGTCAAAATTAAAACATGAACAATGGGTCCTTTTGCAGCATCATAATTGCAAATTATGGAACATCTTCTAGTCTTTAATTGTATTTCTTATCATCATAATACATAATTATTTCTCAATAATGTAATTTATTCATAAGTAATATACTTGGAAGATTTACTATCCATTCACCTAAGGTAACCCTTTCTTTCATTCATCATCAATTTCACAAACTCTTAATCAAAAATTTTCATTCATCGTCTTTTTCAAAAAAATGTTAATAAAAACTTTAAAATTCCTCATTCTTGCCTGCACTCAAGTTTTTTTTTCTTCTAATTTACACATTAAGTCATGTGACATTCTAGTTAGTTGGAAAGTTTTATAACATTTTTTTTTGTTTGTTATTTTCCAAACTCTACATTGAATTGTTTTACCAATTCCCGTGTGGACTTACAACTATTTCTGAGGTTACTCTCCCTTTTGACCACTAGTCAAAACTTTTCTCCTCAGTGACATTAAACAACGTCGTATCTTCCATATGTCCATCTTTTCCTAGGTATTGATATTGATATCATAATATTTCATGATTCCCCTCAAGCCTCCTTTCTTGAGTCTGGGATTCCATTTTCTTCCCAGCCCTGCTGAAGTCCAAAAAAGAAAGGTAGAGTTATATCATCAATTTTCTTGCCACGTCATATGCCTAACACCAATGTGCTCACACGAAAATCATTTTCCTAACACCATTGTGCTCCTGTAGCATATATTCCTAACACCATTGTGCTCCCACATCCTATGATTTCCTTGTTCATATTTAGTATAAATTTTAACCTTTGACTATTTGTGACACACACTCTTTGGTGATTAATGTGTCTTCACTGTCATTGTCCCGATTCATGAATCAGCTTCATGGTTAGTTAAAATATAATTAACATCAATCGATAAACAATCATTAAATCAATTTAGTCATCAACCTTTCATAAGTTGTAGTTATTTGTACCTCTACCATAATTTATGGTTCATACAAACCTGTAAACCATCCAAAAATTAAATCCTTACTCATTTTTGAGCAATTGGGTACGACTTGTTTACGGAAGTGAATTTATATTCCATAATGCACATTGACCGTGACAACGGTCATATACTTGGTAAAACTCCACAATGTTAGTACATAAAAAACATAGTCTCCAGTTAATCCTTGGTATAAAACCTAGATACTCGACAATTTATAATAAGTTAAAAAGTAAAACATCACTCCTTCTTAACCTCATTATTTAAGCGAGTGAATATTTTCACTAACAGTCACTTTCAATTGATAGTGTTCTTGGCATAATCCTATAATTTTAGCACATAACATTATACAATATTAATTCAATTATAATTTTCGAATACTAACAACAACTAAACATCTTTACTCATATGTCTTTGGATAGGTACATTCCACTTCTACACAGCAATACAGAGTGGTAAGCTAGAGACATAGGAATTTCAAGTGATATTTAGTTCTATCTACCTATTAGTATCTTTGGGGGGGGAATTATACTCTTTTTTGGGGCCTTTCCACTATGAGTAACCCTATTTAACTAGGCCACAGAAGCCATGGATACACACATGTCAAAGCAAAAAATAATGGATAATGTTCATTACAGGTAGTTGTAGGTATAGTATACTATTTCTCTGAAACCAACCCACTCTTTTACAAGAAATGCATCATTGGTGAAACACACTTTATCCAACATGAATTACATTGATCAAGATGTTTTAACATTATGATTCACTATATTAGATATGAATAATTCCTAAGGTGGTACTAACATGATCGTAATTCAACGTAAGAACAAAATCATAAAAGAACACATCCTGATACTTTACGTAATTTTCCCAATCACTTAACTCTAGTAGTAGATACTACATTTGTGTCATTAAAAATTTCATTGACTACCCCAATACCCTATGGTGTATTATTTTGCTAGGTTTCCCACTCTACTTCTCCTTGTAGCAATTTAGGTTTGGCTTATACTGAGATTTTAATTTAGGCTTCCATTCAAATTATAGTCGATGTCAGTAAGTTTTATTTAAACATACAAGGAATGATTAGTCCTAAACCAGATATTATGATAAGCCTAACTTCTTCATGCCTATAATCCTCTTTCCATGTGGTGAGTCTTCCTCAACCAGTGATGATTTTTACTCTACCCATGATTGAGAGGTGTTGGGATTTTTTGCAAATTTTTACATCATCAATACTCTTCACAAGCATCATAGACACATGGTCTTCTATTATTATTATTTATGCCTTCATACAACTTTTAACCAGCAATTCTAAGAAATTGACTATACTTCTTCCTAAATGTATAAGGAGTAAAATTTATAGTACAACCTTCCATTGAGTGTGTAAACATAAACATAATCCTTATGACGAGAAGAAAATTACTCATACACTTTGTTGATAACATAACAACATACCTTTCCCAAGTTACCTCTTTTTGTTTTTCCCTTTGAAGGCCCATTCGGAGGAGTTACTTTCCCTCATCGACCATTGTCATGCATCCAGAAAAAAATCATTGATTGGTTAGTTTTTAATCATGTTCATGCTTTATAACTTTAGGTTGAAACCTAAATAGGCCCGAGTGTTGTCGACCTCACTCTGATTCCATTTGTAACATAACTATTTCCACAAGAACAAAAATATTTTTCCAAAGACTATTTAAGTCTTTCAACAACTATACTTAAGACTTGGGAATGATTATATAAAACTAAAAACACCTTGTAAATCAGTTATCGAAACATCATGAATCAACTGTGTTAAATTTAATCATTGTAATCCTACCATATTTAAAATATGTAAAACACTTACTCATAAACAAGACATTTCTAAATATTCAAAGCCATACAGAAATATATTTGTGAGTGTGAAACTTATAAGGGGATTGCTACTTTACATGTACCTTTAACATTACTTATATTTAGTAAAGGAACATTTAAGTATCGTGTTTCCATCTCCACAACTCAAACATATATGGCATTACAAATTAAGTCTATCCCAAAATAAATCTTAAGTTCCAAACATAGTTTCTATTAACATGTACTTTTATGTAAATTCTTAGAGGAATTTAAATCCCAATATCCATCATGTTATTAACCGAGCAAACTAGACTTATAAAGATAGATCATGATGTGCAAAAACAATCATTTTTTTAACATTATTAATTGCATCATATAAGATTCTATTTAATGGAAATCATGTGCAAATCAACATCAATATAAAACACAAACTAAAATGAACAACATAATGTACAAACATAACGGAGACACCAATGTATGTGGTGCACCCAATCCATGGGTTATGTCCACAAAATGGCCACGTCCTATGACATTTATTGCATTAAAAAATTACAAACCGCAACATACATGGTTGCCATACCTTCTTCATGTTATTCTCATATCCTAACCCCTCATAACCCATACATGATATTCTGATATTTTCTACCCATCCTTTGCAAATATACACTACCTAACTAGTATAATGAATTTGTACATTATAGAAGGCAGACACTAGATATATTCTGAAGCAATGCATAGTGGATCACATAGTGCATATATGTTTCATCTTCACATACACATCATTTTCAAATGCAGAGGTAACTTATATGGATTTTATTCAAATCACAGGAATTCACTTACACCTATGATTCTACAATAGGTAGGCATTCAAATCACAGATACCTTACCATTCCATTCACACATTAATTATTTATAAATCCAATTGCATTCAATCAAAATCAGTTAATATTTAGTTCAGTTCTCTGATACATTACTACTGTAATCACACATAAATCCTTTATAATCCAAAACACATACCTAAACTATAAGAGAAAGTGGGCATATGTAAAATTAAATCACATTTCATCATTCTAGTTGCAATCTCCTATCCTTCTCAACACACCTCGATCGTAAGTAATTTGTAGGTGCTTCAAATAAATTGAAAGATCCAGAGAATGGTCTCTTACTAGATCCATATTAAAGTCCACCTAAGAAATTTTAAATGCAGAACACGGTGTATCAGTTATAAACTCAAAAATCACACACAATTAGGTATATACTTTTGGATAACGACACATCTAGGGTTTTTCTTCTAGATATGTAAGGAAATATTATATTCCATAAATATGAAACAGTGGAGAAATAATCTCAATATAGATTGAAAGTGCTATAACTTCAATTGGGAATCCATATTACAGAATGGTAAAGGTCAAACTTTGCACTAATCATTGATGAAATCCATACCCTAAGAAACTAAGTGTTCCGAGGAAAGTTTGAAGTGTGTACTTCAACGCTACAACAAAATAAAAACTAACAGGTAATTTGTTACCATATGAAGGCCGAAAAGGGTTAGGAATCCAAAATGAAAAATGACTCTGTTTCCTTTGCAGTTTCAGAGATTCCCTTATGAATAAGACATGCTTCTGCCAAGGCATAGAGGAATATGCTGTTACCTTAGAAGCATTTCCTAATTGATGCACAAGCTAAAGCGAGTTAATGAGAACACAAAGGTTGCAGACTTTCTAATCCATGCTTGAAGTTGCAGACTTGAGTGACATAAGCAAGTGGGGAACCATAAAACATCCAATTGATCTGAATAAGATCAGAAGAGTTGAAGATGGTACCCTTGGTTTAAGATTTGTCTTAGTGTTACTGAGATAGTAAACATGCTAAGTAATTTCTCACATGTTATTAAACAAATTTGCAGGTGAAAATAACCTTGAGAAGTGCAGTAAGGGATTTACTGATTTTATCTTCACACAGGGATGGAAGGATAATGCTCTTGAATTGAGAAAGCCATATCAACAGCTCCACACTCACAAGTTTGTTTTACTACAACAGAAGGCTGTGGAATTTCACAATCCTCTAATTTGGTTATGGTGGAATTCTTAAAAGAGTTGGATAGAATAATGAATCGGTTGGTTAATAAAATGCATCATATAGAACTCCCTTAGAGATAAATGTTCAGATGTCAAATATTAATACTTCACATCAAATATTAACATTAATCATCCACTTTCTCATAGGATAATTGCATCTCTATGTTGTTAAAGTGTTACGGAGAGAAATTCCTATGGCTTGGGGTACCACAACAGACAGATTGACTCTAGAAACCAATCCTTTCCAATATGCAAGAGAAATTAAATATCTAACACTAAAGGATTATAAATCCTACCTTATTTCGGATGGTTGAAGTAGATCCCCGTTGAGCTTTCCAACTTTAGCTTGAATTGATAAATCACTTCCTCAACAATAATTTAACAACACAAGCATACTATAAAATCAGATCTACTCTAGCATATATAATCAACAATGTATAAGAATTTGAAAACATTGATGGATAAAATATTCATTCAAACATACATTATTAGACAAGAAAAGATATTTCTATTATATAAAATCAGAGATTACAATGAATACACACTCTGTCAGCACGTCTGCGAATCAGAGAAACTGAATCCCCCACTTGGGTTTCCACAACCTCAATCCTCCATATCTCGATAGCAAGATCATAAGAAAAAGGCAAGCTTGGGAAGAACAACAAAGTGCTCCAAGGGACAAAGGGATGTATATGCAAGCACAAGTTTCGGAAACAATGGACTATAGTTTCTTTTCTCTCAATTCTCTTATGCCTGTAATGTATCCAAAGGGTTCCTTATATAGCTTTTCAATTGGGTAATGAAAGGTTGAATCCAAGAGATCTCAAGGCATATGGAAGGCCAGGAAACAAGTGAGTTGGATCCATGTCAAAGAAAATTCCAACAGGATTTGGATTTTTGTACACATCTCGATGTACGTGGTTTTAGAGGTCAAACCTGCGTATATATGCGTTAAGGGGTTTAAAAGTCAATTATATCAATTTTAACATATTTTTAGGGATGTTATATGGAACATCAAAGGACAAAAAATGGTCCAAGTGGTCTAAGGAGTCTGCATAGGGACAAGGGAAGGCCATACAAGTGTGATTCACCAGGTGTGGTAAAATATGCTATAACAGATACCCCGTAATGTGTGAGGTTAGAGGGGTCATACGATGGTTGAAATACATTATAATCCCATCCCATAAGTGGAGTGATGAAGGATCCCAAATGGAAGACCAACCACCCAATCAGCATAGTAAAATGATACAACTCTACACATAACTACAAATACATATAACAGTCCTTGATACATAAGAGTACAATGGCCATGAATAGGCATGATACAAAATATGACATAAGTGGTCATCACCACATACAATATACATAGATAAAAATCTCAATGATGAAGATATATAAAGGATCAAGATCTCCATAATGGCTGGAAATGTCTGACATATACTGGGATCAAGTC
The DNA here is from genome assembly GCA_001517045.1 of Pseudotsuga menziesii. Taxonomy (NCBI): domain Eukaryota; kingdom Viridiplantae; phylum Streptophyta; class Pinopsida; order Pinales; family Pinaceae; genus Pseudotsuga; species Pseudotsuga menziesii. Next base: position 16,893 of record LPNX010715156.1, on the reverse strand, counting down.
ACGAGAGCTGAAATCTCATGAACACTAGCACAATCAAGGAGGTAGAATAAAAGAGATGCCACCAATATGGAAGGTCTTCTACACAAACCGCTACGAGTACAATTCCTACTATGTGAATAGAGGTGTCTAGGTCGAACATAGTAGTCCATCGTCTGATTACCAGTCATTCATGTATACCGTTAGCAGACATGAGATCACCCACCGATAATGATAATGTGAATCAAGGTACTAGAGTGCAAACTAACAAGTGTGAATAGATGTGTTGAGGTCGAACACTTGAGAGTATCCATCGATTAGGGGACATTGATGTATTCCCAAATATTGTCGATGGCGAGAGAACCTACCACTGATGACTACAAGTCTCAAGGCACTCAAAAATGACTCTAGATTCCAATCCCATAATAAATGATCTGAAGTCGATCGAATGGAATCCGCTGGAAGGAGGGAATTAAGGCATCCCCCATCATCCAACATGAGGTACTCAGCAAAGCTGTATAATGTGGAAGGACTCGATCATAAGGTGCATGAACGAGTAACTGTACTGAGAATGGATGACATGCAAAGTCAAGATAACTAAGGAATGGCTGACTCAGGTTTCAACTTCCTTCAAACAAGAGTATAACGGTGAATGGTGATTGAATAAAGGTAGCATAGACTCGATATACAAAACTGGGACATCTCTGTGACACAGAAGGCATCGACAAAGGCTCCATGGGGACTGGAAGCTTAACCAGTCAATGGAGTTAAAATAAGAGAAATGAGTACAGCTCCTAAATTCAAAATATAAACCCAACCAATCGATGTGATATATAGTGCTCTGTTCGAAGGTGACACAACTCGACAGCTACCAAAAGATAACATCTTTTCTTGTCCGACTTTTTGGTTTTTTAATTTTTTTTTGGACTTTTTCAAATATTTAAAAGACTTGAAAAAGAATAGAATTGTTTTATAGTTACAGACTAGGAGGAGACGAGTGTCATAATAGGAAAACAAAATGGTTCCAAGCAGTGGAACATACCTATGCTTAATGCAAGGTTACATGTGTAGGATAGCGACACTCAGGGGAAAGTCCCCTCCCAACAAAATAGGGAATCAAGGTGCAAAGGATAAAAAATATGGCTCTGCATGGCTAGACATGAGACAAGCTCGGGCTATATGGCTGAAAATCAATGTCAGGGAAGCCGGCGTAAGGCTCAATGAGGTAGGCAAAGCTCATGATAATGCAATTACAACTTGACATAAGGGAGTCCTGAGGAAAATAGGCCAACAAAATATCAAGAGGAGTATGAGGCTCTTGTGAAATGTCATGGCAATACTATAAAATGGACTCCCACACCCTAAGGGACAAAATGTTGGCATGGGAACCAAATGCAAATAAGATGATAACTAGGGTACCCATGTAAGGTCAAGCTCTACCACTCATATCAAGCCACTTCTAAAACAACAAGAATGTTCCGTGACATAATAGAGTGGGTTCGTACCTAAGGCTACAATGAAACAGTCATAAGCTCATGCAAAATGCAAATAGAGGGAATCCTAACCTATATGCCAGTTTAGACATGATACCTGAAATTAGCACAAATAGATCAATCTAGTGGCTGAAAAGGCACTCAAAAAGGTCTCCTACATCATAAATTAGTCCAAAAATGGTTTAGAAAGATTAGAAACAGTCCAAGCTATAGAAAAGGGGGTAAAAATTTTCAAAAATTTGAAAAATTTCTATAAATAGTAAAAAATTCAAATCATTATAAAACAGTTGAAATTTTTACTCATTTGAGCTCAGAACTTCAATAGCGATTTCCAGGAGATCCTGCCGGCGAAATCCACTACCATTTTTTCCAGGTACTTACCCATGCTCTACTCCTTCATTTTGATGCAATTTTTGTCAAATTCCATGGTGTATTTAGGATTCTAGGCCAGTCTAAGATGCGCATCATAGCCCACACAGAAATCGAGGGTTTTTTCATGTATAGGGCTGGATATACACAAAAAATTCCCTCAAAGTCACGTGCATACGCAACTGTTTAGCAAATAGTTGTGCATGTGGCCGCGCTCAATGATTTTTAAGTATTATAATGGAAAAAACTAAAATTTTATGTGCAGGATGGTCCTAGAATGGAGAGAACATGAACATGGTGATGTAGAAGAGGCAGTAAGGGTAGATATAATAGCTCAACAAGCGTTACGTGAATGTGGTCTTTACAAGTTTTGGTGTCTTGGTGGCTTAAGAGCCAAACCAAGACTACTGCAGATGTTGGTAGATTACTGGGATCTAGACTCAGAGTCGTTCTAGATAGATGGGATGTCCCTCACCATAGAAGTGGAGGACATATATTTTTCTACTGGACTTTCTCGACGAGGGGAAGTGGTGAACCTACGCTCTTGTGGGCCCGGAGGTGGCCTGACTATAGATGAGTACATTTCGGTGTACTATTATTTGGGCACAGAGAAGGTGGGGAGTTAGATCCCAACTAACTCCATATAGATACCAGGCCTAAAGGTCATCCTACTGACACAGGGCAAGATAGCAGGCTTAGCTTCACTCCACCAGGCCTCCCGGCCTCTAATGTTCTATGCAGTGGAATGCATGAGACCCACAGTCTATGATTGGAGAATTGTGCTACTAGGCAACATGAAACACCAGCTCAGTGAGTGCAATATGGGAAGAGTGCAAAACTTCAATTTCAGCAGCATATTGAGCACATTTTTCTTTGAGCTTGTTCTGAGATTGAGCCCTAGAGTTGACGTTCCTCTACACAGGGTTTGATATCTTTCAAAACGACGTTGGGCAGATGCGATGCACAGAATGGGTGGAGGTAGGGTGTCCAACCCCTATCCATGGTGGCGATGATAGATAGTTTCCATCGATGACTACCCTATACAGAGATAGATTTTCAGGGAGACCCTGACATGCCACTGCCACCAGGATCGGCATACAATGACATTGGTAACGAATCTCAACCCTCTTTTTAAAATTTTTGAGTTATTTAATTTTTTTGTGTTTTTTGATTATGTGGAATCAAAAGACATGTTTTTGGGTGACAAACACACTGACATCTACCATATGCATGTAGATGTAGGACCACGATGGCCTAAAGGATTCCCTCATCATAGATGGAGGGGAAGAGGATATGACATTACGGGTGTGGATGCAGAGAAGACACTCCAAAGCATTCATACCAACTTCATGAGACTGACACATAGAGTACCCATGGTGCAAGTTGAGGACTTGCCTGAGGCCATGCAGTGCCAGGTGGTGGGTGTACCATGAGCATGGGTACAGCTATTTCGACAGCTAGCTAGAGCCGTAGTGACATTACATGATCACAACCCCCTTCCTCCTCCATAGGCTTAGATACCTGGGAGTGATACATTTTGTACTACTGTGTATTTATAGTTTGGTGGCTCAAGAGCCCCATTTTTGTATTATGACACTATGTATTACCACATCTTGGATGTTTATAAAAACTTTTATGATGATCGATTTATTTATTTACATGTGTAAAAATTTTATGTTTGTGATGAGCTTATTATGAATGAAACAAATTCCAATATAACACATAGTTAGCATATGAGTCAGCAACTTGATTATTAATTCTTGGAACATGTATGTATGTTATATTGTCAAATTTATGTTCTGACAATCTCACACGTAAGAATCTTCTTAATAATGTTAGATCTCTAACATGGTACAAACCATTAAGTTGTGACACTACTAACTCTTATTCAAGACATACCTCAAGAGAGATAACACCATGTAAAATGGAATCCCGTAGAAGCTCAATAATGGCACTATATTCAGCAACATTGTTTGAAGAGGGCTGTAAACATACGCCTCCTGAAGACAATACCTGACCCATAGGAGTAAAAATCACCTAAGCAGTAGAGGTTGAGTGTTGAGTGTGATGGATCACACCATCTGCGAATCCTATAAAGGTGGAAGTTTCCATTTACATCTACCAAAAGAAATGAAGACTAATCACAAACTCGATCACCATAAGAAAAAGACCTACCTATGCAAAACTGTACAATAATATACAACAACCAGCCTTGGCTGAAAATCATGCATAGTAAATTTTGAGATAGAGCCCATTCCTAGGCTCCATCAAGGTCGTTCCATCATAATACACTAACTCATAAGCACCCTTCTCTAACACATGTTTAACGATGTAAGGACCACGCCACATGGTGTTAATCTTTCCTACCCCCAAGGGTTCTTTCGGTTGATCCCACAAAAGGACCAATTATCCCTCACTAAACCTCCTTGGATGGATAGACTTATTTTACTAGACCTTAATGCGATTCTTATTTACTTCTAGAGCCACCAAGGCATCTCAACGTTGCTCATCAAGTTGCTCAAGGTGGACCAAATGCTCCTCCAATGGTGAAGTGTCTAGTAATATTTCTATGGCTAGCTTCAAAGAAAGAATCTCACAATCAACTGGCAATCCCAACTCCACTCCATGTACAAGTTGATTTGGAGAAAAACCCATGGTAGTCTTAACAGTGGTTCTATAAGCCCACAACGCAGGATATAACATAATGTGTCAATTAGTCTTGCTTTGTGTGATGGTTCATTGGAGAATGGATTTGAGTGATTTATTCACTACTTCTACCTTTCCATTCACTTGAGGGTAGTAAGAGGAGGAATGGTCTTGCTTATACCCTAACTTAGATTCCAACTCTTCCATCATATGATTCTGAAAGTGTGAGCCATGGTTAGTAACAAGCTCTTTTGGAATACCAAACTGAGTAATAATTTGTTGAATACGAAGTGTGTGACTGTCTCACCTTTGGATTTAACTAAAGGCATATCCTCATCCCATTTCATGAAGTAGTCAACAACCACTATGATATGATGATGCCCCCCAGTGGAAGCTGGGTTGCAATCCATAAAATCAAGCCCCCATTTAGTGAAGGTACCGACGGTGATATTGGGATGTAATGGGGTAGGTTTTGTGTGCATATTACATGCAAACACCTGGCAAGGATGGCACCTCTTGACAGCATCTACGCAATCCTTAAAGATCGACAGCCAGAAATAACCCACTCGTAATAATTTTTGGGCTATAGAAAGCCCAGATAAATGACCACCACACGCCCCTCCATGGTAATCATTCAGCACAACCTCAACCTCCTCATGAGTTAAACAATGGTGCAAAATGGAATCTACCCCATGGTGGTACAAAGTGTTATGCACTATGAAGTAATTCTTAGACACATGACGTAACTGTCATCGCTCATCCTGTGAGAGGTGAGTAGGGATCTTCAATGTTTGTAAATATATAATAATATCTCCATACCATTGGTTTAAAGTTGAGATTAAGAAGATGTTCTCATCAATAAATGTATCTTCACAAACCAAATCCTTGGCTTTGCTTGGGAAATCCAATATAAGCTCCGCAAGAATTAACGATTTCTTTGATTTTTCTGAAACAAACTCGAGATCGAATTATTGCATGATGAAAATCCATTTATTATATTTTTCCCCAATCATTTTTTGAGTGAGAATGAATTGAAATGGATTGACATGGGCTACAACCAAGGTCTTGTGAAGCAGAATATAATGTCTCAACCATTGAACCACATGTATGGTAGCTAATGCAAGCTTCTCAACATGGGAATAAAGAATCTCCACATCAATAAGATTCTGGCTTAGATAGTATATGACATGCTCTTGGAGCTCCTCATCCTCTTGAAGCAAAACCATACCAATCGTCTCCATGGATGCGACCACATAAAGTAGGAAGTCACGACTATAGTTTTGGGGACTAATCATCGGGGTCAATGCTAGGGCTCGTTTGAGCACATCAAAGGACTCTTGGGCTCGCTCATCCCAACAAAAGGTGGTGTCCTTCTTCAAAAGACGGATAAAGCCTCTAGTCAAATTGGAAAAATTGACAACGAATCTTTGTAAGAAGTTTTCCATGCCTTGAAAACATTTAAAATGTCTAATGTTTCTTGGGGGGGAAAATGGAAGTATTGTATCAACCTTCAAAGGGTAGACTCTTATACCCTCCTTGGAAACAATGAATCCTAATAAGAAACCAGACTTCACAAAAAAGATGCACTTGTGAGGATTTAACCTGACCAAATAATGGCAGCACCTTTCGAATACTAATCTCAAATGATAGGAATGACACATTCTCATACGAGAATGAGCAACAAGGTCATCCAAAAATACTTCAATAATCGATTTCAGATCATGGAAGATCAACTTCATAGCCCACTGAAAAGTAGCTCTGACGTTTTTAAGGCCAAAATGCATTTTTCGATATGCAAAAGTTCCCCAAGGACAAATAAATGCAGTCTTATGTTGGTCCTCAGGTTTAATTTGTATCTGATTGTATCCAAAAAAGTTGTCCATAAAGGAAAAAACTTCGCTACCCGCACACTCATCCAATATCTAATCAATAAATGGTGTGGGGAAATTGTCTTTAGAACAGGCACAATTCAAATCACGAAAATTAGTACATATGCGGATCACTCCCTGCTTCTTATCAACAGGAACAATATTTGAAACCCACTCCCTCAAGGGAACGGGATAGATAAAACCAACTTTCAACAGTTTTTCTATCTCTGCCTTAATCACAGGTGCTTTCCTAGGATTCACTGCATGCAAGCATTGTCTAACAAGCTTAGCATTGGGATAAGTCTTAATATCATGTTCAATAATGTGAGGGTTGATACCTGGCATTTCATCATAAGACTAAGCAAAGATATCACAAAATTCTTTAAACATCATGGTGTATTCTTGAATCTCAGCATGGGAACATTCTGCCCCAATATAGACATTCTCAACCCTACTAGGATCATGAGAGATATTGATAGGAATCACTGGAGATATATTTTCCTTGTTCCCATCAGCCATCAGACCAAGAGATCTTAATGGAACCATGGGACTACCAATTCTCTCGCTAATAATCTCCCTAAAGTCCTCACGCTTCAAGAGGTCAAGCTTGGGAAGAAAATAAGATCTATGATGCAACTCTTCCCATGGTGGCTCAACTCCTGACATGGTCTCAATAATTTCTTTGTCTGAAGGAAAAACAATATCAAGGTAGTCATGTGCGTGATAATACTGAAATGCCCATGCAAGCAACACATATGGGTCCTCCTCCTTCATCCACAAACAGGAAGGACTAGGCTCTCCAACACATCCAAGATTAGCTTGATAAGCTACCATAGTTGTAGGAAATGGCATGTCCATTATGATGGGCTCACTCAAAGTATTCGGTGTAGGAATAATCCAAGGATATTCCATATGACTCATGCAAAAAGACACTAATCTCACAAATGTCGAAGACTCACCGAAACTAGACCCTATCATAAGGATAGGTGCAAGATAACTAAATATTCCCATAAGGGTTGGATACATGCCCACACCCACACTCCTAGTTTCCAGTTGAGAGTGATAAGAAATCAGGATCGAAGCTCCCAAAGATGTGGTAACCAACGGATTCTTGAATAATGTTTGATCAATCATAACTATCTTCCCATTAAATGGAAAGCATACAATGTGAAATAGTGAAGAAGCTACTACTTGCATACTGTACATCTAATTCCTACCCAGCAAGAGATTGTAGTCAAGGGGTGCATCATCCACCTCGACCTCTATCACAATGGTCTTTCCTCCCAAATGGACCTTAAGAGAAGGAAGAATCACATGCGGCCTAAATGATCTCCCATCAAATGTAGTCAACATGGTACCGGATTTAGACAACTCAGGGGAACCTAAACCCTTCCAACATGATAAAGACATCACATAAGCAGCATTACCTTCGTCAATCATAGTGTGCTTGACGGTCATGTTAAGACATTCTACATGAATAAAAAGAGACACATACTAATGCAAGCGAGGCTAAATTCCTGCGGTTTCAAATTTAATCACAAAGGAAGAATTATTATCATTCACACCAAGGGTAGAAAGCAAAGCATTCCATTGCGAAAGACAACTCTGAAGTACTGGTAGTGCACACATCACACAAGGAGTGTGGCCCAAATCCTCGACAACAAAATAGTTTTAGGTGGCTCGAGCATTAGTTTTGTGCCCTAAACGCTTAAGGACTCCCTTAGGAATGTGAGGTGCAACTTTGGGTTTATCCACCAATTTTTCAATGCGCAAAGAAGTCCTTGGTGGATCAGGTTCCTTTCTTGGGTTGGGTTGTGACGAACCATAGTCCTTCGCACGGGTCACAACCTTCGTAGTATGCACCATGTTGATGCAACCATGACCAATACCTTCTAGTGGATCTTGATCCCCACCAGAATGATCATGGGTCCTCGAGATCATTTTTTAATTGTGAGGTATAGGGTTATTCAGCGTAGCTGGGCCCTGCGCTAATAATCTCGAGGCTTCATCGATACGAGGGCACAAGTAAGTGAGGTGATCATCCTTACATAACTTGCAAGTAAATTTAACCTTACATTAGGTTGCTTGTCCCCCACAATATTATGGCTATTCTTGTCATTAGTATTAGCATTTTCATTCCTATTCCCACCCTTACTATTATTTTTACCCTTCTTTCTATTTCTTCCAGGTTATTGGTTACCCTTCTGGTCTGACGATTGTACCGAAAGCATACTCGCCATTTGGGTGGGTTGAGATGAAGCCGTGACTTGTCTCGAAGAAGATTGGTTGATTGACAATTTTTTGACCTATTGCACAACTGAATCCATAGGTTTAGCACTCGCACAACCAACAATGCCATCAGCATGTGGTCCAGGTTTAACTTTGGGGTCAAAACTAGAATGCGGGGCATTGGGAATAATATCATATAACAAACTAGACTAAGCATAAATCAAGTCTAGTTCCTGTGCCCTAAAGATGGCTTGTTCCTCATTTTTAACTCCGAATGTAGAAACATCCTTCACTATATAAGGAAATAACGGCTTAAGGAACCATTCGAGGAGAAATTCCAGTGGTATAAAGGCTTTAACTAACCTCTTCCATCTACGCCATTCTTGGATATGGTCTAAGATATGTGTGGCTTTATCCTGCCGAAATGTCAACAAGAGTTCTGTACCAACATCATAATGCACTAGTATCTAGAAGTGGTTAATAAAATTCATGGCTAGGTCATCGAACAAAGTGAAATCCCCCATAGGTAACTCTATATACCATTTCATGGCAGGACCTGTAAGGGTGCATTGAAACAACCTTAAACGAATAGAATCCTCTTGTAAGGAATTCAAAGAGCACCATAGGTGAAATGTAGTAATGTGCTCGCTCGGATCTTCTCCAGGTTTTCCCTCAAACTTAGCAACGTACAAAGGAATCTTGTTAGGGACAGCCGACCAAGTCAGGTCATGAGACACATGATTGTTCATAAGTCTCAATAAGTCAAGAAGATTTAGCACTGCGAGGAAAGGGAGCATAGGATGAGTAGGTCGATGCCCCTCTCCCTAATAGTGTTGGTTCATATAGGGTTGTTGAGCATAACCACCATGGCCTTGGCCATAGTGCCCTCCTCCTATTTGACCCATGTAGGGTGGCATGGAAGCACCATAGTGTGGTGTACCTTGACTATTCGGGGCTGCAAAGCCATAATTGGGAGAGTAAGTGTGTTGTTGATACCCATACCCATAAGGTGAAGGACCTTGTCTGAATTGCGTCCCATAATAAGGTATTTAAGTCATCCCATGAGAAGTCCCATGAGATACTCCATAAGTAGGAATATACACTCAAGAAGTAGGAATATACATTACAGAAGTAGGAATATATGCTCTGATAGTATTAACATGACCTCTAGAAATAGGAATAGGACTTCCCGAAACAATGAGTGATACTTGAACCTGAGACACAACTAGTCGGGAAGCAGCAGTATGGACATGACTCATAGCAACATTCCGACCCGAAGGACCACATGAATGAGGTGGAGGGTGAAAATTCGAAGAACAAGGGACAGAGGATGAAGGGACATGTGAAATTATGTATGTGTTGTTCCCTATAGTCACTCGTCTTGGGTCTGGTATCCTAATAGGATCACTAACCCTAGGCCTAGCGAGAATATGTGATGTAGCTTCCACCACTAGGATGGAAAGTGCAATGTGACTTGTTCTCCCAAACGTATTCGCATGGTAAGGAATGAGACTGTCCCCAGGCATAGTGTTAGGCTCAAACTCAGACTCGACATGAAATGCCAAATCATGTGTGGGAAAACTAGACATACGATAACTACCATAACTAGTACTCACGGGTTCAAAATGAGTCTCAGCATTCTCTGACATTCCATACCAGCAATGCGTCAATGGGGGATCAACACTAGAGTAAGTAGGTCCATCATGAAAAGTACCTGTAATACCCCCATGACATTATTTTTTATTTTTCATGTTTTTGAAAAATGATTATTATTTTATTTTATTTTATTTTATTATGTAATGAGTTATAAAACTCAAAGACTGAAATAACAATTGCACAAACAAACATTTTATTTATTTATTAATAAAGAAAATGGCACTTGGAGAACTCAACTACATGAGGGGACACCAACCATGGCACCAATGGACATGTGTAAGCAAGCTAAGAGTGATTGACACCAATCAAATCTAGTCCAAAGCTCAACAACCAGACAAGATCCTAAATCATAGGGATTTAGGGATCTGATTGGAGATTTGACTGGGGATGGCATAAGACCTGGGCAAAGTTATTTATATGAGTGCACTGGAATAGCATGGGACGCCGTGTTGTGCATGGGAAGAATGATTGTGGAGCATTCTTCTATTTTTTTTATAAGTCCATCGTGAGAACTTGTTACGGACTCGAGGTTGAGTGCCGCGAGGAAGTGTCTTGCTGTTCGGGTGCATGGTTGGTGATCCAGCTCGGGGGTGGAGCGGAGCAAACTATAGAGTTGATGCCTCCTATGGTTGGGAGGAGTTGATTCTCCAAGTGTGTTTTTCCCTGGTTTCACGTAAGTAGATCGGATTTGCCTTCTTACTCATAGATCTATGGAACTGTATTTTATGAATTTCTGATCTAGGTTGTTTTTTAATAAAATATCTAGGTAGAGTTATTTTAATGGGATGGTCTTGATTTTCAAAGTACAGAGTTGTTGTTTCATTCTTCTTGGTTAATTTTTTTTGTTTGTTACGAAATCGAAAATAAGTACAGACTACCAATCGGCTGAAACTTTAGGTTTCAATAAAATTATATATGTGGAAAAATAGAAGTGTGTCCTACTTGTCTGTGTCTTAGAGTTACAATTCTACAAATCATTCATCCTCTGTTGTCGTGTTCTCATCTGCTGCAAGCATTTTTTTTATTTTTTTTATAAAAGAAAAATTACTGATATGAAGGGTTAGCTCCAAATCTTGTCGATGTCTGCGATCCTAGTTTGGAAAAGCTCTCTGTTGTGTTTTTTTTTCTTCAACTGGAGATTTGAAAATATGGAGAAGTTTGAGCCGTCTTAGTTTATTTTTATTTTTATTTTTGGTGTGTGGTTCCCTGGACTTGAACCTCTGTTTTCATTTTTTTGTTTTACAACCAAACTTAAAAAAAAAAATTCCTACTTTCTGTCAAGCGCAATAGGAATATCATCAGATCTTAGATGCATTTTCTTAGAGCTCTAACGGGGTAATTTTTAAGAAAATTAAAAGGGACAAAATCCTCGATTTCAAAGTTCCCGTATTTAATCGCTCTCCAAATTCTTTTGTTTACGGCCTTTGCAGTTTTCTTGGAAAGTATCTAACCCTAGTTTTCCCGCTGCCTTTGCCTAGGTTGTGGCATTACAGTCTATTTTTGGTCAATAAGTATTATTTTTGAGCTTGATAACAATTATTGACAGGAGGTCGGTTCAATCTTTAACTAACTCGAACCACTTCAAGATGAAAGTTTGATTGTCAAAAGTGCAACCGAGTCTCAAGATTCTTTGAATGCCTTGATTCTTCCTTAGCTGTTGTGAGTGCATGCCTTGTATAATACCTGTCAGATCATCTTAGCCTTGGATTGTCATGTTGACTCGGTTCAGATCTTGGCGTTAGTATCCAAGTTTTCTCCGTCGTTTTTTTGTTTCCTTCTTTTGTAACAAATAGTTTGTAATTAAGGACTCTAGTTTACTGTAACACTCAGGATATATACAATTTAGTTTAGTTGAGGTTCTAGCGACGGTTTATATTTTAAATTAATATTTACGATTTGGTAGTTAACTCTTCTACAATCTATGCGTGAATGAAGGGGTAATTACTAAATACACGTTATTGTTTTGTTCTTTATGATTCTTAATACATATAATGATCATAACTCTTTTTTTTTTGGATTTACACTTTTTATAAATCGTTTATAATGCATTACTATTCCTGTGTAAATTATTAAATATGAAGTCATTTAGAGCACACTTGAAAAAGAACTTTCGTAAGTTTAAATTTATGGAAAGAGTTATTTTGGACAAAGCTCACGTGTTTTATTTAATAGCAGGTTATTTATTCTTGGTTCTATTTGTTAAAAAAGAAAAAAAAATTGTTATTATTATTTTTTTTATATTATATTTATATACTTTATGGAGGAAAATATTAGTAAATGAAAATCAAGAGATAAATATAATGTATTTAAATACTTATATCTTAAAGCTTATATTTAATGATTTTTGGTTTATATGGTGACTTCTTATTTTGAAGAGAATTATGATGTTTATGATTATTATAGGATTTATGGGTTGTATAACTTATTTTTCAAAAAGACAATTACTGTTAGATGATATACCTAATTATAGATTTTATATGGAAAAGAATATTAATTTTGTTAAGAGGAAAAAAAAAAACTCCTATATTGTTTTGCGTAGTTTGTTGCGTAATGCCGAAGTAACCCATTTGAAGGCGTATTACGACCAACATTTATGGTTTATAATAATTACATTTTACGTTTCGTGTGTGATAAATGTTGTAATTAAATTGCCTTAGTCAAAGTGCATTATTCTATTTGCTACGAAATTTGTCAAAAAAGATCATGAAATAAGGAAGACATCATTGATTAAGCAAGTGATACATACTTAGGAAATGAATGCTTATGATAGTAGATTAAAATTTAAGTTGTCATTAGATGTTTCATGATTTTAATCGAAATTTAATATTTGGGTACGTGACAGTACCTATCTCTGAAATTACAGGACCTAACTCAGTCATATCAGGTGAAGGATCATAAGTAGGAGTAAACTCCCCATCTTCCAATTGAATGGGAGAGGGTGGTTCAGGAATAAATTAAACATGGTCCCCCATTGTGTGTGAATCAATGTGCAAAGTAGTCTTCCTATGTTGTATGTTTCTCTCTCCCAAAGGAGGAGGAGATGTAGAAGGAGAAAGTTCTACTAAATGACAAGAACGACAAGGAGCCGGACCTAAATCCACAATGACTCAAAAAATGTAAAATACTCTCTAATTATGCAAACCCTAGGAAAGCTAACATGCACAGAGAAATCACCAATAAAATCTAAATCCAAACACAAGAAATCAAGGGTAGGATAATTGAGCTCCTGAATGAACCAGGTATGTCTCACCTAGGAGAGGCTTGAGACTCCCATACACAACAAGCAGAGGTACATAACCAATTACTATGGCCCTCAGCTTCAATGCATAAAGCAACTATGCTGTCTAACCCCAACCTGGCTGGGACATCGACAGAATAACCCCTGCAGAGTACCCCCTAGATATCCTAGGTAAGGCCACTAAGGTCATCTCAATATAATCAATGCTCAGGTGAACAGTCACAGGTGGGATTGACCATATGGGCAGGGTAGCAAAGCCTGAAAGTCTCGAAAGAGCCCCTAGATATGAATACAATCCTGGAAATATCTCCAGTGCTACTTAGTTATGACTAGGGGTCATCGCAATCAATAACTGCTCACACTACCTTGTGCTTAACTCCCTTTTGAGAGGAGGATCCTGAGAAACACTGGTTATACCATGGAATTTCACACACTCACTTGGACAGACACATACATGTTGTTGTTTAGTGGTCTTGGAGAATTTACTCACAATGAACTATTCCAAGACTCTAAAACCTAATCTTGTTGGTGAACCCTATCAAATAAAATACTGTAGTCCATTTTAATTAAGCGTTGATTTTAATTGGCTTTATTACTCAAAAGAGGTATATGGTCGTGCAACTAATGGTGTTATAACACAACATGAAGCAAAATGCACACCTAACAATCAATGCAAATGCACTGTGTCCATGAAAACAAGGTATGCTACTATGTGAAATGCACAATTTCTCTTCAAATGATAAATGTAAGCTTTCCTATATGAAATCCTGACTAATACTTCAAAGCAAATCTAATGCAAGTACTATGAAAAATGCACAATGCAATGCATAATGATAAGTAAATATTTTTGGATTTTTTGAAATAAAAATGACATACTAAAGCAAAAGAATGATTCTACAACCCCCAGACTCTGTAAGAACAATAAAGCAACACTCAAGAAAAGTACTAAGGTAAAATAAACCTAATGCACTAATCCAAAAACAAAAAAATCAAAAATGCAATGACAAGAACATTCTTCAAAAAAGAAATTTTACCCTAGAAAAATGTTTCTGGTCAGAAACAGAGGTGTATACAGACTCTTACCAGTATCAAAGGAGACTCAGCAATCATCAAAATTCACCCAACAATCATCAATATTCCTCTAGAAGGAAAAACTAAGGGAATACGCGACTGTTCACAGTAAACCTGCATGTGTACGCAGAAATAGCAGTGAAACCCACGTATATACGTGACTGTGAGTTAAAAAATCACGTACAAGAAGAAAGATACATAAAAACAAGGGCAAACAGATAGGCTAAGACAAAATTCATACCAATCAGAAACTACCAGGGAAACATACCCCCAGACCCAAGATAGAAACAAAGAAATAAGAGGAATTCAAAGTCATTGAATGCTGATAGAAAACCCCCAAATGACAACTACTAGGAACTCCCCAGCAGAGTCGCCAATTCTGTTATGGAGAGAAATTCCAATGGCTTGGGGTACCACAACAGACAGCTTGACCGCAGAAACCAATCCTTTCCAATATGCAAGAGAAATTAAATATCTAACACTAAAGGATCAGACCTAGTACCTTATTCCGGACAGTTGAATTAGATCCTCATTGAGCTTTCCAACTTCAGCTTGAATTGATAAATCACTTCCTCAACAATAAGTAAATAGGACAAGCATACTATATATATTGGTGTTATATCTACTCTAGCATATATAATCAACAATGTATAAGCATTTGAAAACATTCATGGATAAAATATTCATTCAAGCATACATTATTGGATAGGAAAATATATCTCTATTATATAAAATCAAAGACTACAATGAATACAACCTCTATCAACATGTATGAAAATTAGAGAAACTGAATCCCCCACTTCGGCCTCCACCACCTCAATCCTCCATCTCTCAATAGCAAGCTTACAAGCAAAAGGAAAGCTTGGGAAGAACACCAAAGTGCTCCAAGGGACAGAGGGATGCAAACTCAAGCACAAGTTTCGGCAACAATGGAATATAGTTTCTTTGCTCTAAATTCTCTTATGCCTTCAATGTATCCAAAGGGTTCCTTATATAGATTTTCAATGGGGTAATGAAAGGTCAAATATGAGCAATCTTAGGGCATATGGAAGGCCAGGAGATAAGTGAGTCAGATCCATGTCAAGGAAAATTCCAACAGGATTTGGATTTTTGTACACATCCCGATGTATGTGGTTTTAGAGGTCAAACCCATGTATATAAACGATAAGGGGCTTAAACTTTGCATATATCAATTTTCACATATTTTTAGGGATGGTCTAGGGAACATCAAAGGATAGAAAATGGTCCAAGGGGTCTAAGGATTCTGCATAGGGACAGGGAAGGCCATACAAGTGTGATTCACCTGGTGTGGTAAAATCTGCTATAACATAAAGGTGACCACTTCCTTTCACCTTGATCAGGGTTTGGTGACTTCGGAACGCAACGTATTATGTACATGATAATAATAATAAAAACTGCAACCAAAAATGCTATAACCGAAGCTGATGTAATAGATGAAATCTCAAGTTGACTAAACCCTTTATAATTTGTTATAGAGAAATCATATGAAAAAGGTTTGATATCATAAGGGAAGTTATTTAAGCAATGAATCCTTTATACCATCCCTATGTTTTGAATTTTAAATCATCCACAGGACATCATATTCATGTAGTAATTTAACATGCAAATGTCAATGTCATAGTAAATAGTTAGAGCTACTACCAGTAGTAGGGATGTCTAGGAGAATTCCTCCCTTTCCAAAATTCCAATATCCTTTCTCCTTCAAAGCACAAAGATCCATCTTTTCAGAAAAGCAAAGAGGCTCCCTTGCCCACCTCAAATGCACAGTTCTTTCATAGGAAGCACATAGATCATTTTAAACAGAGCTCTTTGCTCATTCCCTTGAAGATCACTTCTCTCCAATGCCAAGATGCCATTTCCCCCCTTCAAAATAATTTTGTAGCTTCTTAAATAGCGAAAGGATAAACTTATTTTTCTCTATGGTGCACCAAGTTTCCCATAATTAAGGCAGTAAATATGCCATTATTTTTGCTCAGGAAGGTTCCCCTTCAATTTCTCCATCAAGTAACTTCCTAGAGGCATGCGTCCAACCCAAAATAGTCTTTTAGCTTCAGGAAAAAATATCCTTTTCATAGGTAATTAATATTTATACATAAAAGATTGTTCTTTAGTAGGTAATCACTATTTATTTAATTTATACATAGGGTTCTCCCTATGTTTTAGGATTATTTTCTGGTCACTATGAGCATAAGAAAAATAAATATTTAAAGCATAGTTTTCTATGGCCATGTAATATATATAGTATACGTGTGTAGGTTCTATTACCCAAATTTAATTTCAGGTCATACCTATATATAATATATACATATATATGTTGCTTGTACAT
>LPNX010715141.1:80765-95921 GCA_001517045.1 Pseudotsuga menziesii | reverse complement strand
TAACAGAGAACCGATTGTTTGAAAGGACGTTCAATAAACTGATTGAGGAAGATTCATAACGCCATTGAAGCAGAATTTCGAGGGAGATCCCGGCGAGGGTTGTCAAATTGTGACTAGAGGCATACCAACCTGATGACAAAACCCTGATATTACTGGGGCTAACTTCTTGTGGATGAATTTTGGTGGGAAGCACTATTGGTCAATAAAAGATTAATTTTCTTATTTTCATAGAGAATGGTGTATCTGGGTTGAACCATGGTGCCAAGGCCCCAAATCCAGATCTAATTCCCACCAAGAAGGAAGCAAGCGTGAACCAGCCGAAATGACCAATCTCTCATTGACCTAGAGGTTACTTAGTGATTAGTGTAGGTTCATCCCACCCGGGATGGAGGGGGAAAATAAATATATAATTAGAAATCAAAGGCTTTTCAGGACCCTTTCAATTTATTCCAACCATTATGTAAATTGATAATATAATATTGAAGGTTCATGATCTATATTCTTCTTTGGATGTAAGGTATCTCGTAAGAGAAGTTATGATAAGCTTTGTCATGTTAGATAAAAAACATAATAATACAAAACTAGTAAATGTTTTTTATTGTTTCAATAATAATTCAATAAATAGTGTGACCCTCTACTTGTCTTAACTAATTTATTGATACCTTATCTATTGTTAATCAATTTAATTGTACTATATCTACTATATTTCAATTGTACTATATCTACTTATATATTTCAAATAGTATGTGAAGTGCTTTACAAACTATCCTACTAACCAAACATATATGTAAACCATGTATTAACATTGTAATTTGAGGAGGAGTTTAATATAGGTATATTTGTATAGTTATTATCAAATATATAAGCCATAGCTCACCGTTAGGACATTGTCATAGATAATTTGGTGTCAACAATGGAGTTGTGACACATGAGGAGGTTTACAAATTACTAGGTTCTAGGCGTCTTTGAATCCATGTGCACTCTTAGAATTTAGTAAATTGTACAAATTCATAGTCAAAATTGTAATTTTTCATTGCTGAAGATCCATAACTAAAAATGACCAAATAAATGACCAATTGTTATGTGGTCATTTTTAGTCTAGATATCCCGTGACCAAAAGGGGTCATTTATCTTGGTCTTTTTTAGTTAGCCCAATTAAATTTATCAATTTTGGTCATGTATCCCTTGAAAAAAATTGTGGTGACCAAAATTTTTGGTCTCCTGGTCACTAATCTCTCATTTTGCACTAGTGAACATAGATAGGGGAATCAAATGGATAGACTAAAGAGGGAGGATGGGAGTATTGTTGAAACTCAAGAAGAACTAGAAACTACCTTGAACTCTTATTTTTCCAAGCTCCTACAGGAACTGGACAAAGACAGGGATGAATCCCAGAGAAAAGTATTAATCCATATCCGCAAGCTAATCACGGATGCACACAATAAAATTCTGGGAAAATCGATTGAGAAGAATGAAGTGGAAATTGCTGTAAAATAGATGGCAAAAGATAAAGCTTCATGTCCAGATTGGTTCACTACAAATTTGTTCGATTCTTGTTGGGATTGGCTAAAGGAAGAAATATGGGCTTTGGTGGAGGACTCTAGGAAATTAGGGAGTATTCTCAGAGCTCTTTTCTAACTCTCATACCCAAAGAAAGCAGAATAGAGGATCCTGGAAAACTAAGACCTATTGCTCTGTGTAATGTCATCTACAAAATAATTTCTAAGGTTATTGCAAATCGTCTAAGACCCCTCCTTCCTCTCATCATCTCACCGAAACAAGCTGGGTTCATGGAAGGAAGGAAAATTCTGGATGGCATTATTCTGGTCCATGAAGCTATCCATTTGCTTAAATCTTTGAAGACTCCAGGTATGCTCCTAAAACTATATATTTTAGAAGATTATGATAAATTGAATTGGCAGTACTTGGTAGGTATTCTTAAATATTTTGGCTTCTCGGAGTAGTGGACAAAGTGGGTTATGAATCTGGTTTCCTCAGCCTTCTTCTCAATTTTGGTCAATGGATCCCCCTCGAACCCCTTAAATACTTCAAGAGGAATTAGATAGGGGGAGCCCATATCTCCCTTTCTTTTCATTATTGCGGTGGAAGGATTAGGAAGGATGATCAAGAGTAGGAGAGCAGCGAACAAAATTCAGGGCTTATCTCTAACAGTAGGGATGGATCTCTAGACCCACCAACAATTTGTGGATGATAATATGCTCATAGGACCCTCATCGGTTCATGAGGCTAAGGGAATCAAAGAAAGTCTGAATACATTTTTGGAAGCTAGCGGCCTAAAAATCAACAAGGAAAAATATCAGACTTACTTCTTCAATACTCCGCGAATTACCAAAAGAAACATCCTAAGAATCCTTGAGTTCTCGAAAGGAAGTCTCCCCTTTGAATATTTGGGAGCGTCGTTGGTGAATCGACTATCAAGCAAATAGCTTGGAAGGAACTATTAGATATAATCAACAAAAATATCAATTTATGGACTTACAGAGCCTTCAATTTATCGAGTAGACTCATCCTAGTAAAATTGGTTCTTCAGGCAATGCCCATTTACCTCTTTTCGGTGCTGGAAGCCCTGAAATCAATCATAAAACAAATCAAGAATATTCAGAGGAACTTCCTTTGGTGAGGATCAGAAGGGAACAAAAAGTGGCCTCTTGTGGATTGGCAAACCATATGTACTCCAAAGGCTATAGGGGGACTGGGGCTCCCATACCCTCTTAACAATAATAAAGTTATGAGTGCCAAAATTTGGTGGCAATGGGTTAACTATAAATAGGATCCATGGGCCAAATTGTGGCACTTGAAATATGCCCCCCAATGGCCCAATAAATCCTTGGTTCACTTCGGAAGAAACCTCCTAGGATCAAGCATTTGGAAGATGACTTAGGAAAATAGAGGATTGGTTCAAAAACATAGTTTCTACGAGGTGAGAAATGGACAAACGACTCGATTTGCAAGTGAAGCATGGAACTAGGAACCGGTGCTATCATGTGGGTATGATTCCCATTTACTTCATGCTTTTCTCCAATCAGTCCCAAGGTAATGTGGAAGAATTATGGGATACCCATAATGAGGACCAACTTTTCAAGTCGTGGAAATATTGGAGTTGGTGGAAAGCCCAAGCACCTGGGGAAGACATTGAAGATTTTATATCAGAACTCCACACTAAAACAATAACCAAGAATGAGGGTCCAGATAAGCTCATATGGGGGTATACCAATTATGGGAAATTAAATCCCAAAGAAGCCCTAGGCCTGCTAAGAGGGACTTAGAACAGCCCGAAGCCAAATGGGGAAAAATATGGACAAGAGGATGGTGGCCAAAGGTCTCAGTTTTCTGCTGGCACGTGATTAAATGACGTATCCTAACATGGGATAACCTACAAATCATATGAATCTATGGACTGTCTAGATGCTGCATGTGCGAGGAGAACAATGAAACCATTAACCATCTACTGGATGAGTGCAAAGTGGCACACTCAATTTTGGAAAAAGAAGTGGCCATTTTTAGAAGAAACCATCGTCACAAAGGACGACCGGACTTCACAATCGTAGAATGGCCTATGAAATGCTTCAAAAATAAAATTGTCAACCGCCTATGGGAGCTTCTGCCTGGCTTCACATTATGGGAAATATGGAAAACCCACAACATCTAGACCTTTCAAAATGAAACATGAAAACAAGG
This sequence comes from Pseudotsuga menziesii, assembly GCA_001517045.1. Taxonomy (NCBI): domain Eukaryota; kingdom Viridiplantae; phylum Streptophyta; class Pinopsida; order Pinales; family Pinaceae; genus Pseudotsuga; species Pseudotsuga menziesii. The sequence goes on along the minus strand of LPNX010715141.1, from coordinate 92,222 downwards.
GGAAATATGGAATTCCATAGAAGCTCATCTTAAAGAAACAATTACTCTACATTAGTGGATGGAGGAAGAATTTATAGCTGAAGCAAATGAAAGAATTATTCTATGCTAATTAGGGATTGGGGAATTACTTTACAACAATTATATTTCTTATCCAGTTCCAGCATCCGTCTCTAGCCCGAATTCCTGGATAGGACCACCATCTCGGTCCTTCAAACTCAATGTCGATGGAGTGGCCAAAGGCAATCTAGGTCTCGCTGGATTTGGGGGTGCGATAAGGAATTCAAAGGGAGATATTCTAAGTTTATTCTGAGGATCAATTGGCAGCAATACTTGTAGCAAGGATTTCTCCTTGTTACAGGGGCATGAATGGTTCCCTTTTGTCTATAGGACAAAATGGTAGGTTCCTGCATGTGGAAAAGATGTAAAGAAAGTGGAATGGATAGAAGCAAAGAATAGTAAATAAAAATGGTCGTGATCCCCTCTGTAAACACTATTAGGGCTTCGCCTTGGCAACCTACAAACAACTATTAAACAAAAACAAACTTGCAAACCATGTCAATAAACAAACCTACAAACAAATAAGGGTTAAAAATAAAAAAAAAATAAATAAAAATGAATAAGCTAAACAAGATTATACCTCCTTTGGTGAAATGGGCGACCATGCCCTGGCTGGAAGGAAGCAGCTCCCTATCTCACTCAGCAATAGAAGAGGAGCTATGGCTCAATGGGGAGAAGGTGAGTGGAAGGGAGAAGGATGTGGGTGGCTTGAGAGGAAAAGGTGTCTTAAGGCATCCATGGGTAGCATAATAGTATGGAAGAGAGGTGTGTGTTTGAGAGTGACCCCCCACCCTCCTTTTATAGTTTTTTCTTAGGGTTTTAGGGTTTTAAGCCCTTAGTCTGGGCTTTTATCCCCTTTTTGGGGATTTTAGCCCGTTATGCCCTAACTTTATCTCCTTTTAGGGTTTTAACCCCTTTTTAGGGGCTTTAGCTCCTAGGAGAGTATTTTAGGCTCCGTTTTGGGGTTTTTAAGCCCTTTTCTTCATTCTTAAGCCATTTTGAGGGTGTGGGGGTCTAATGGAGTGATATGAGGGTCGTGAGATGGTGTCCTTGGGTGGTGTAGGCCATGTAGAGCTGAGTGAGGTATTTTTTAGGTGAACAGATTTCCCCCTGATGTGTGAGGGCAGGAGCTCATCGTATGGCCGATGGACATCATAGGATTGGCTGCAGAGTGGTGGTGCTTCCGGGGCTGGGGCATTGTGGCTTTTTTTTTGGTAGTAATATGGTTCCCATCAATGGGTGAGATAAAAATAATGTGTTATATGTATATGGATGAGGCGGGCATTCCCATGTTCGTGACAATGTCAAAATAATAATGCGATCTATGCTCTAAAATACAAGAGTCGATCATATACAACTGATGATACATAGTGGTTTTATCAATGTGAGGCTGAATACAATACTGATATGAAGAACCGGTACACTGGACCGATGTCATTCTCATGGAATGCTATATCTTCATTGCTAATAGGTTGCTAGATTTTGAATGGTACATAGCTCTATGGACTCACTGATGGAGTGTCAGGGTCTTTGTGGTACAAGTATGTTGCATCAATCATGAATCTATATAGAAGCACTATTGGGGCTTCTGAACACTGTCTCCAACCAAACCCATAAAACTGAAGGGACATGAACCTATTTAGGTCCCTTGAGTTGACTCATTAATGTGATAGAGTCATGTGACGTCCGAGGTCTTTGACCAAGTAAGTGCGGACCAAACCTTGTACGGATCTCAACGGTGCGATGATGTAGTTGAATTCGAGCATGTCAGAAACAACCATCCCAAGAGGCACTAAGGACTCCACTTAAGTGGTCCAAGGAACTCATCAATGAGGTTAATGAAAATAGGATATAGGGACCTCAGGGTCTATCCTATGGAATATGTGTGTTGGCGTCGACATAGGGAGACCTGGCATTAGTCAAGGCAGTGATGTTTCCTTGACTAGGGGCGCAAGGGAGATAATCGAAAGGTGTGAGACAATCTGTGGACTGACCCACTGAATGGCGGGGGAAAGGGGGAGGGAAAAAAATTGAATGGGGATAGGGGGAGTGTGGGAGACTCAAACTTCCTTTGTTCAGAGTATGACAGTAGGGCGGACCAGGTAGAAAATGAAACTTGACTCATGGGAATGGGATCATAGCTATAATACCTAGAATGTCGCTGCAGATGGGAAATACTTGGAGGAGGTACACACTTTTGATATTGATGGGGTCCAAGGAAGACACATTGTAGAGTACTCTGAACAAAGGCGACCAAATGTGGGAATGGTTCCAAACTATTTTCTGTGCGGTGGTGTCTAGGGACTCCGTTGTGGTACGATCTCGTGGATTTTTGGTGAGCTTGAGAAAGTAAATGCTCGATGGTACTTTAATTTTTAGAGATTCTAAAAGCATGAATAAGACTCGAGTGGGGGATCTTTTTCGTTGGTAGTCTCCTGTGCCTGAAAAATGATAAAAGTATACATAGGAGAGCTCGCCCATCCTCTGGGGGATGAGAGACTTCTTTACCGTTGGTAGTCCAATCAGACCGGAAAAGGTTAAACCTATATTGACTGGACAGTCATTCAGATACTTTTACGAGCATGAATGAAACCAAGTTTTTTCAACAATCTTTTCTTGATGATAAGGCTGGAAAAGATATTAATGACAACCTGTGGTGAGCTTCTTCGTAAAGTGTGGCCCCTGTACTCGAGAAAGCAGAAAAGTATGCAGAGGGGAACGGTTTTGGCTTGAGTGTGCCAAGGAGGTCCTTTTTCATTGATGGTCTACATAGTCCACAAAAGGAGATAAACGAGATGATGTAGATGTTCTTTCCTATACTTTAGCGAGTGGGAAAGGAAGAAGCTACGCTCAACAGTCTTTTCATTGTTTTAAGGAGTCAAAAAAGAGCTTAAACAAAACTCTAGTATGGTCAATCAATTGCGGTGGCACAGGTGGTGCCCGATGTCGGGATGGTGTACAGAGGTCCGAAGGTTGTCTTTGCAATATGGACAGAGCAGAAGGCTCTCAAACATACCAATACAAGCATGGGATAGATTGTAGCAGAGGCCTACGAGTTGGTGCGATAGAGGCATGCAAATCGAGGTGGCTCTTAGACAAAGGTCAGGAGAGTGTGTGTGAATTATGATGGATGAAATTGACTACATATGATGTGAGTGCAATTCCGGGGGCACTTATAAGCCAAATAAGTGCAAGAAAAATAAAGCGTTTTGTGGACAATGGTCCAGAGGTCCGCGTAAGGTGCGGTGAATGGAGAAAACAATTATGTGCTAAAATACAAAACAAAAGTAAAAATTACATTCCTTAACGGGTGGTGGGCTGAAAAATCGCATGAGTATCGGTCGGGAAGTGTGATACAAGTACCAGTCTGTAGACACTCGCATCATCATGTCATGGCTCATAAATTGAGGTGACTTGTGGGAAATGGTCCCGAAATTGACTTATTAAACATGAGATGATGGTGTCATAAAGAAATGGAAATTTGAACCCGAAAGTGTGAGAGGTGTGTCGAACCGGTTCCAGGTGGTTTTGGATTAGCAGCTAATGGTGCTTCCCCTAGTGCGTTGGTGCACTTAGGAGTTTTTGTGTCATTATGTATAGCATGTGGAGAAAGCATATGTGGCTTCTCATTTTGTATTGGACATGTTTTGGACATGTGACTTATCTATTTATCTATATATATATTTTTGACACACATGGATGTGCTTTTGTTATGTGAGTCTTCTTATGATGAGGTGGAATGCAAATGTCTATGTGATGTATTATTACACTTGTGTGTGTATTTTTAGACATAGTTATGGATGATGTTATAGTTGTGTGTTTTCTATATGCGGTTGTGGATGTGCCAATTTAGAATATCATTATCCATTTGATCTACGACACTATTGAGGTTTCTGGGAACATGTGTGAATGTGATGGATTCAAATGCTCGAACCATATGTTTAGTGCACAAGTACTTTCTAAAGAGGCAGGGATCTCGTACCCGATAGTAGTTGTTCAACTGAGAGACAAACAGTTGGGAGTCTAAGAATACGTATAGGTGGTGAATTCCTAACTGGAGAGCGAAGGCCAAGAGGCCACTGACACCATCATATTCAGCCTGGTTGTTGGTCGTAGTGCCCACACATATTCCGTCAATGTGGATCAACTCGTACGATGGGGAGTAGATGACCCATGCAGCCAAGGAAAGGTTTCGAGACCATCTGCTTGCTCCATCAGTGAATCCCATATACCAGTTTGAGGTGTGATCCATCTAAATCAATAAGAGGAAATGATACATATGACTCAATTTTGAAAAATGTGTCAAACAAAAAATGGAAAGACTATAATACAAGCAGAATTGCCATCACTCAAAGGGGTGATGTTAGAGGGAAAGTAGTTTGGATTTTTATGGGGTCACCGTTCATTCCTTTATGTGACACGATGAACCTTAGGAGATGGCTCGTTGGGACATAGAAGACACACTTGAAAGGGTTCAAGTGGATTTCGTACTGGCCACATCATATGAAGACTTGTCGCAAGTCGTTTATGTGCTGTGTTTGCTTCTGCGACCATGCAATAAGGTTGTCGAAACAAACCAACATGATGTGAATGAGGTCACAGAAGCAGTGTGTCATGGCGTGTTGGAAGGTGGATCCAGTGTTTTTTAGTCCAAAGGGCATGACTCGATACATGAATTTTCCCCACGCGGTTGTGAATGCCATCTTGTAATGGTCTTCTTTCTGGATTTGGATTTGGTTATATCCGGAGAATCCATCCATGAAGGAAAAGGCTTCATGTCTGGTGCATGCATCGATAATCTGATCGATGAATAATGTGGGGAATTTTTCTTTGGGACATGCCCCATTGTGGTTGAAAAAGTCAATGCAGACGCAGATGGTACCCTATTTTTTATTCATGGGAACAATATTAGAAACCCAAGTGGTGTACGGAATGGGATTAATGAAGGCGGTTGTGTGCAGCTTCTCTATCTCGGCTTTAACCGCGACCACTTTGGATAGATGGATGGGCCATTGCTTTTGGCATATAGGAGCCACATCGGGCCATGTGTCGATGTGGTGTTCCATGATGGATGGATCTAGGCCAGGAATTTTAGTGTAAGACCAAGCGAAGATGTCATGGAATTCTTGGAAGAAGATTTATAGGCATCAACCTCTTCCAGGGAGCAAGATGCCCCCAGCATGATTTCTTCAGTGATCTCAGAGTTGGATAAGATGTCGATTTTGATGATTGGAAAAATGTTTTCCATGTTCCCTTCTTCGAAGGCATCTGATGCTGGGATGGGGTTCTTGAACCACTCAACCTTCCCACGAATGAAATCTTTGGTCTCCATGGAAAACTAGTCGGACTAAAACACAAGTTCTTCAGGGAGGAAGAACGAGTGCTGGTGCATGTCGTCCCATGGGCATTTCGGGGCGGTTAGAGCTTCAACTATCTCCTCATCATTGCGGAAGAAATGAAGAGACAGGTTTGTTAGACCATCGATGGAGGAGGAGATGAGCGGGTTGGTGGAACTAGACATCATGTAAATGGACATGGTGTCTGAAGAAGGAGGTGGTGGGTGAACTTCTTCGATTAACGTGATGTCAGACTCATGGGAATGTTGCCCAAGGTCAGTGAGAGCGATTCAAAATTCAGGTAAGTCTTGGCAATAGTGAGAGTAATGTCCATACAAACTGCACAAGATGCAAGCATGGTTTATTCTTAATGCCTTATTTCTTACTACTGGCGCGCTTGGAAGCTCAACGATGCGAAGGTTTTTGTTTGTATCCATGGCATCCAAGCACGCATGGATCATTGGGATCTCATGGAAATTCTGAGTTGGATTTCCTTGTTGCTCGCAGATGGCACAAGGCAGAACCAGTCGAGGTTATGTGGTGGCTTTGGCATTGTTCCCTTGGCCCTTTTTGGGTGGGGCAGTGTGGGTGTGGGTGCGGTGGTTGGCTTTTGAGGTTCAGGTAGAGGATGTGAATCGACCGTAATGGGTTTCACTGGGGTTAAAACAACCTGGGGCATTAGTAGCCGAGCTGGTGGATTAAGATACCATACTGGAATTCCTGACGTAAAGTTGGGTAGGCTTAAGGTGGCCATTACTAGTTTATTAATGACACTAGGTGGGGGGGAGAGGAAGGGAATCATATGGACTAGAGATGAGCTCAGATAAATCCCTGATGGTTGCATGTGGGGGTGAAGTTGTGGTTTTATGTTGTGTGTAGTGTTGTGGCTGTGGATGATGTTGTGGTTGTTGTTGGTGTTGCAGCTGTGGATGATGCATTAGAGGAAATTTGGGGTCTAAAATGGGCCTTATAAGAAAACGTGCCAAAATAAGTTTTTGTGAGTTGGAATTCAAGAACCAATAGAATTTCAATAAAATAAGTCAACCATAATGGTTGAATTGACATATTTGTCATTAAAAAAAACTACTTTTTTTGTTCGTATTTTCGACATATCTCATTGTGTTTTTACTCAAATTTCGATCGGGAGAGCTTGTTGGATGTGGAATTTGATTCCACATCCAATGAGTACCTACACTGCATACTTTCGATGGACCTCGCTACCCCAAAAACAATAAATACCTGGAAAAACGTGATGATGACATCATCATCATATTTTTCCAGGTATTTCTTGTTTTTGGGGTAGCATGGTTCGTCAAAAGTATGTAGTGTGGGTACTTGTTGGATGTGGAATCAAATTCCGCATCCAACGAGCTCTCTCGATCGAAATTTGAGTAAAAACACAAGGAGATATGTCGAAAATACGAACACAAAAGTAGTTTTTTTCTTTCTTCCTCCAAAATTAATCAATATTATTTTATTATTTTAACTATTATTTTATTATTTTCCTTAGGAGTCCCATTTTAGACCCCAAAATTCCTCTACTGGTTGTGGTTGTGGTTGGGGATGCGGTTGCGGTTGTTGTTTGGGTGTAGCGGTGCTTGATGAGACCATGCACAAGTCTGTAGTTTCATTTTGTGTCAGTGGTGGTGACACTAATGGGAAAGGAGCCATCATGGTGGTGTCGGTAAACAACCCAGGGCCCACATTCAATAATGGGGAGGCTGGTTTGTTTTCAACCATGGTGTTGATTGCAGGGACAACATTGGCGTGTGTGGTTTTCCCTTGTGGCTCAATGGTGGTGACGGTATGGATAATGTTGGTGAGTGCCTTTAACCCTTGCAGCTCATGATAAGTGAGTTGATCAACCGTCATGATATTCCCTTTGTGGGGGAACATCATGAGATGGAAAATAGTTAATGCGACTGCTCTCATGGCGTAAATATAACTTCTCCCAAGGAGAAGGTTATAGTCTAGTTGAGCATTGATAACCTCTATGTCAATTAGGACTATCTTCCCGGCTAATGTGATGGGGACATGGGGGAGGATTCCTTGGGATTTGGTAGGATGGCCATCATAAGCCCATAGAGTCATGGAGGATGGTTGAAAATTTGGGGATCCCAGTTTCTGCCAGACTAGGGTGGACATAACGCACATAGATGCCCTCTCATCTATTATGCACCGGTGCACAACCAAGTTCGAGATGGACACCAGGATTTGAGAGGCGATGGTTGATGGCATCCATGGTTCTCCATTCTTCATGTCAAATGTGATAAAATTGGATTCAAAGGGGTCTATTGCCCCAAGGGCGGCTAGTAAGGATTTTCGCTGCGTTGGGAACGTTTTAGGTACCTCAAGAGCGAACATGGCAGTTGGTGTTTGTGCCAAATAATCCACGATGCTGTAATTGATAGTAGCTCTAGCTGTGGCACTATTGGCAACTTTGCGTATCGGGGGGCACGGGAATGGGGGTAACGGAAGAGATATGTTGATTGTCCTAGACATGGATGCTGCTAATGATTCAATAGGTTCGGTGTTGGCTTTGTACTAATTCTGTCTAGTTTGTAAGATGACCTCTTTAGTCATCATGGCTAGTAGGTGGTGAACACCTGTTTCATCCATGGGAGGTGCCCCCCGAGCATTGGGATTGGCTTGGAGAGGGGGTGCGGTTACCACCAATCCCTGGACTAGCAGTGGGTTTTGAAGCACCATAGGACGAGATCCTTCTAGTGTCAGGTTAGGGTGCGCTTCGTTTGGAGCGTTGGTGGCCTATTGGACCTTGTTCTGAATGGCTTGCTTAGCATGATCCATGAGGGGACACTCGAATGTGTAGTGACCATTGAACTCACAAGGTGTGCATGGTTGGTTTGTGTGCAACGGGGCGTTGTGCCTTGGTGCATTTGGTTGTGGGGGGTTTTGGGCTAGTCGGTTTGCTACGGCATTGTTGGGAGAGTTTGGTTGTTGAACGCTTCCCTACGGTTGGTTATTTCCTTGGTTGTGGAGTCGATTATTTCTAGATTTCCTTGTTGATTGTTCGGGGTGGGCTAGTTGGGACGGGTTTTTTTTGCGAACACTTGTCTTAATGGAGTGGGTGGAACACGGGCGGGGGCTTGAAATACTTGCACTGGTGGTGCATAGTATATCTAAGTGGGAGGTGGTGCCACAAATGTGGGAATTTTCCTCGCATACTGCTGTGTAGGCCAAGCCATGGCCTGAGCTTGCTGCGGTGGCGCAGGTTCTGCGTAGGAAGTTGTTGCTCCAAACTGGGACATCATTCTCGCATAGTCTAGAGCTTGGTTTTGGTAAGCAACATTAGCAGTGTTGCTTGGTTGTGATGGAACTATAGGTGGCATTGGTCGATGCTGTGGCTATTGGGAGACCAATCCTATGATTTCATCCGCAGCATGGGATGCCCCTCGTGCGTCACAGTAAGAGGTGCCTACACGGGGAGCATCTGGGATGACAGTATACAAGTATCTACACTGAGCATAGATGAGGTCAAACTATTGAGCTTTCAGTATGGCCTCTTCTTCGTATTGGGGACGTTTGGATGCAACATCCTTTGCTATGGGTGGGAGCAAGGTTTTGAGGAACCAATACAAGAAGCTCCTATCGTCAAGTTGGATTTTACATAAGCTATGGCATCGCCGACACTCATGGATGTGGTCAATTATATGAGTGGCGGTGTTCTAACACTAGGATATTAGGATCTCCACCCCCTCATCATATCTGACAGGGAGTTGGAAATACTGTAGGAACATGAAATCTAGGGAGTTGAAATGAGGGTACTTGGCTTGTGGTATCTCAATGTACCATTTGGTCGCAGCACCTATAAGGGTGCATTGGAATAGCCTCAGCCTGTTGGAATCATCTACGATTATATTTGATGAGGATCATATATGAAATGTCATTATGTGGTTTTGGGGACATTCCCCTACTTTTCTTTCAAACTTGGGAATGTCTGATGGCATCTTGGTTGGCATGGGAGGCCAAAAATCTTGGTGGTGTAAGGGGTTGTTTGTTAACCGAGCCAAATCAAGCAGGTTAAGATGAGCCATGAATGGCATATTTGACCCCAGGTTAATGTGGGATGGAGTAGTGATGGTGGTGGGGTTTGTAGGTGTATAATGCATATGTAAAGCTGGCGGTACTTGCGGTCGCACCATTGTGGATGGGCCAATGCCCTCAAGTGTTGTGGGACGATAGTATGGGTGGTAGGGACATTTCCCCCATGTATGATAGTAGGGGAAACATAAGTGGAAGGTCTACTACCCCCTTGTGTGGAAGGAGGGGCAGTGTATGTGGAGGGGCCACTGCCTCCGTGTATTGCAGACAAGCTAGCTTGGCTGGTCACTATGGGTGGTGGGAACTGACTGATGACAGTTTGCACAACTATGCTTGGGACACCTGTATGGTTGTTGGTAACAGGTTGTGGTGTGGACATGGGACCAATTGCTATGGTTATGCTGGAAAATGGATCCAAATTTGCACCAGCCATGGGGCTTGATGATGCTCTATGGACGTCTGGTTCAGACTGATATGGCTCTGAATCCGAATCAGAGGTTGCGTGGCCTTTTGATGGTGTGTGAGGTCGTCGAGGATAGGATCGACGGTGTCGGTTCAATGTTCGGGGTGGTGGTGGTTATCCTTTTAGGCGCGAGGAAGAGCGTGGGGAATCAATTATGTTAGATGTTTATCATACTAGTGGGAATGACATTTGGACCCCAGTTTCAATGGCTTCCTATTGGTTGTAGGTGGTCACTCAGCCACCAAGACTGCTAGAAGACAACGCTTGGCTTTTTCCTCATGGGTGTTTCTACTCAATTGATGGGGGTCATTGCCCATTTCACTTGGTAATTCCTCTCAGTGGCCAACTACTTTAGGGTTTCTGTGGTACTCCTCATAATGAGTTTCTGGGAAGATCCCAAGTACTTCCCATGGTTGAAGCAGTCAGGGACTTATGTCCTCAAAGACTACAGATTGTTTGAACTTAGTGTAAATTGATAAATTTTAAGTCTCTCTCAGCGTCATGAACTGAGTTGGGTTGATTACTTGGTATGGTGTATTTGTTTTTTGGTCTTTCTAGTATTTGGTAGCTGCAAATGGTTTATGAATTCATCGTATTGTGGTAGAGTTCATATCATTATCTGTGCAAGTAGTGAATATTCATAAATTTGTAAACAGATACAATTTTAACCCTGAATGTCGATGGCCTAACTAGATGACTACCTTACACTGATATTCCTCTTCAACCAAGAGAAGGTGTTGGGCTCTCAACACAATGGGACTAAGCCCATCCGTAGATCCAGAGGTCACCTCCTAGATGCAAGGTTGGTCAACAGGGAGGACGCTTAGCGTCGTGAGAATCCCTCCTTCTCTACCCCCTCTACCTTCCAGGTCATTTGATTTTAATGTTTTAGAACAATATTCAATGAAGGGCCTAGGACTATACGATCTTTCCCTTCGTCGTATCCCAGAATACCCCGGAGGGTGATGATTGGGTAGAGGAGGAAGGGTAAGAAAGACTATAAATTTTATTCTCAATTTTAGTTAAACTACATTAATTAAGCCATTAAAATATACTTGGAATTTACACTTTGCTTGTACAAGAAATTGCAGTAAATTGAAAGAGAAACTAAAAGTAAACTACTGTGCTGGACAAAGGCAGCTGAGCCGTGTTACCACCTAAGTTGTACTTAGTGTTTTTCTATCAAGTGAGCCTGATGAACCGGATAGGGATAACTTGTTCGGACTTCATAGAACTTTCAATCTTGCTTTCGGGAAGCTTTGTTGTATCATTTCACATGTTCATACCCCATGGGGGAATTGTAATAAATGTTCTAATATGATAGTGTCTGTAAAAGAATCAGTCTCTTAGACTTCATTTGTCAATCCGATCAGCCCAGGATGTTTTTTCCCTTGGTTATTATTTGTTGTTGAATAAACGACTGATAATTTTTGAGTTTTTCACTCCATACCTCCAAAGTTGGGGTGGTCGGCTTGGCATTTAGGACTATTGAGGTTATTAGAGTCTATGTGTCAATGTATAAGCATGATAGACATCATT
>LPNX010715141.1:48097-80684 GCA_001517045.1 Pseudotsuga menziesii | reverse complement strand
TTTTCAATTTTTCAATTTTTTAGTTTTTTCAGTGTTTTTTATTAAATTTTAATTTTTCCAAAACTTAGGCTATTTTTTAATAGTTTAATTGGAAAAATTCATTTTGTAATAAAAGTGGGCCAAATAATCGGTTTCAGTCATGTAGGTGCTCATTTTCAAGCTAAGAGCACCATGTAAACCCATGGACCCACTATTTCCTAGTTTTGAGTGATTTTCCATCACTCGGGTCAGAAAGCCCCAAAAATCAATTATTGATTATTTTAATTAATAAATTGATGAATAATGGAGCAAATCCAAAATCAATAGATCAATGGATTCTCAGCCGATTTGATTGAAATCAGTCAGATCTGAAGCAGATTGACTGGATCTGACAAATCCTTGACTGAAGGAGGTGATCAAATCAAATCCAGAGTTGATATTGAGCATCCTTTATGGGGAATTTCACCCTCTCTCTCTCTCCTCAACACGTTTTTGGCTCAACTGGATGATTTTTGGTGGATTCTTCAGTCAACAGGTTGAGGTGTTAGTCATATCAGCCCCCCGATTGACAGTTGCACTCAGTGAGACTCAGATCTGGCTCAGCTAGACACAGATCAGGCATTGATGGACTCTCCATCAGTTGATTTCACTTGATTCCATGAGTAATTGCACCCCCCTGGGCTGGATGGCTTGTAAATTGTATATATCCAGGCACAGCCTCCTCTTCCAGTAGTTAGAGCTGGGATTGAGGTGTTGCTGCTATTGTATTGTTGTAATTCTGCATTTGAAATAAATAAAAGCTTTGGAGGCAATACGGTGTGGTGCCATTACATGTGTGGATGATTATTGCCATTGTTTTACTGAGGTAACCTGTATTTGTGGTCATTTTTTGCTAATTTCTTGTAGATCTGTGGTTAAGATTGGTAATTAGCTTATTACAATCTTGATAGGAAAGGTGTTGTTCAATAAGTTTATTGACTGTCACTCTCATTGGATGCATGTTTAGAGATCTAGATTTAGCATGTCCTATAAGCTTATATGCATGTTATCTTGAATCTCTTTGTATGTACTAATCGGATCTCACAAGTTTCTTGGAAAGTTCTTTGATTTCAATAGAGTTGCAGGTTCATACTTTGGAGAGGATGCCGATCTAGTTTGCTTCTTCATTCTCTTGAAAACATTTCAAAGGTATAGTCCCTCGGCATTCCACCTGAAAGCTGTACTACGGATCTTCAAGAAAACCAGCACTTTTCTCCTCTTCTTCCTCCCTCAAAATCAACACTTTACCCGGTTACCTTTTCAGTTTATAGCTGTGATTTTATTTGGATCTGTTTCATCAAAGTAAAATATACATAGATCTAATATTTCATAGCTCACATCCCAGATCTTGCACTTAAAAAAATATCATAAGCATCCCAGATCTAGTTGTAGGGAAATTGTCCTTTTTGCATGAATTTGAAGGAAAACTTGTAGATCACATGCATTAGATTTCCTTTCGCTGTTATAAATTTTAATATTCTGCAATATCAGTGCATTTTAATTGGCTGCACAAACAGAAAGCCAAGATCCCAAGAAAAGCTTGCTTTCCTTGGTTCCTTTTTCGTCGGTTTAGCTAGTTTTAATTTCATTATTTTTTGAGATAAAGTAGGATGACCCAAAGGTACTCTTAAAGTGATTTTTGGCATTTTTTATTCTAATTCTCTTGCTGTAATTTAGCAGGTCTGACAGAGAAGAAAGGAAGCTGCTGTCCAAAGTGGCTTTGGGAGCACTCAAATCCCCCCATGGGTCTTTCTTTTGTCACATAATTTGTAAATTTTTATAAACTATAAGATCTTGGTTTCAGCTTGTATAAGGACCAATAAGGACTGATATATCAGTCCTCTGATATTGTAACAAGTAATAAATAAAATTTCATTTGGAATAGGCTCTTTCGATCCCATTCCTCATCCCCCCTGGGGGGATTCGCGTCGGTGCCATTTTCGTCATTTTTTCTGTTTATTTATTTTACTAGAAGTGATGTGATTTGCAGGGTAGTATATTTGATCTTGTTATTAATTCCATATTCCATATCTCACACTTCAAAGTAATCATAATACTTACCCCACGATTTCCTGAGTTACCCGCAAGGGGAAAGAGATTCGTGGTAGGATTAATCAGAAAACCAGATTTGTTTAGTTATGTTATTTTTCATCTTTTGTTTATCAATAATTTAAAATTAACCCCTCCTCGATTCCTTGATTGAGATCCACTTGGATCGAAAGAGGTTCTTGGAGGATTTTCTTTTGAACAAGAACACATCTTTTAAAACTCATTAAAATTTACAAGACTCCAGTGTGTATGCTTTGCACTTGGTTGTGGTTCGTCCGATCAGTCAAGCTGTATCAAAAGAACTTGGGTGACTAGCGTAATTAGGACTCATTTTCCCCAATTAACAAACCATCAAGTGAAAATCCAACACCTTGATCAAACCTTTACGGTGGCAAAATACCCAAAGGAAGTGGGAACTTACTGAAAAGTGACCTCGGGGCGCTGATCTCTGTCACACCCTAACGGGTGTGTTACGAACAATAGCCCTAGAGACTCCATTTCAGCCAACATATTCCTTGTGGGTAGCCGTAAAGGTTTTGTTTTGGACATACTCCAAGTACGCTCGGGTATATCTTGAGTCCCCCCTTAGCCTAATTTAATCATGTCATACTTCAATTTTAACTTAAAACATACCAAGATGCAATCGCAAAACATTCATTCCAAACACATGCAAGCACACCGATCTCTTTGATTTGACTCCATTATTAAGGCACTGGTCATTTTTGCTTCATATATATATTGTTTATCAGCTTTGTGCTTTCGTGTGTTATCTTTGTATCTTGTCATCTTTAATTGTTTATAGTTAAAATATTCAAACTCCTAAATAACTGATTCAGTTTAACATCACCCCACTAGGAAATCATCCTTAGTAACTTAATAGGGTCTAACCCCCTTGGCTTTGTTAGGAGTTGAGCCTAAACAGAGGAGTCAAGAACAAGATGACAACCTTGACTCGAGACTTTCCCCCAAGGACACACTGAGTGGCTTGAATATTTCTGCCACATGATCCAGGTGTGTGAAAAGGCGGAAACAAGCTGCACTCACAGTTCCTATTAAACTGAAATTTAACCTCTGATTGACATACCACACATTTCTGGGCAAATTTGGCGAGGGGGTCGCAAAATTTTTCTAGAAACGGGCGAGGGGGTTGCACAGATTTCACAGACAAAAGTGGTCTATGTTTTTGAGTGAAGTCACACTTTTCAGGGGTTTTAGGTCAACCTGGTCATGCCTGTTAGTCCAAAAAGAGCGACCTCATCTCCTAATCAGGCCCAATAAGTCTGAAATGCCCTTGAATTGGGGTTTTTTCTGATCCTGAGCCAGATCTCGCCGACAGTAACCTATACTATGGCCAAAATGACTTCGATTTGCCTTACAGAGGCTTTGGCAACAATAAAAACAGGAAATAAACTAGATCTAAGCTATATTTGACAAGAAATTTCTAAAACTAGGGCATAAATTGAAAAAACTTGAAAATTTAAAAATATGGGCCAGGGATCCTGTGGGATCGACCTGGTATGGTCGCCAGTTCTGTAGCAGGGAATTCTCCTTGCTACAGGGGCAGGAATGGATCCCTTTTGTCTATATGATAGAAGGGTAGTTTCCTACGTGTGGAAAATCAGTAAAAGAAAGCAGAATGGATAGAAGCAAAGAACAGTAAATAAAAACGGCCGTGAGCCCCTCCGCAAACATTGTTATGGCTTCACCTTGGCAACCCGGAAACATGTATTGGACAAAAAAAACCTACAAAACATGTCAATAAACAAACCTACAATCAAACAGGGGTATAAATAAAAAACTACTAAAGAAAAATGCATAAATTAAACAAGATTATACCTGCTTTCGTGAAATGGGCCACCATTCCCTCGCTGGAAGGAAGTAGCTCCCTATCTCACTCAGCAATGGAAGAGGAGCTATGGCTCAATGGGGAGAAGGTGAGTGGAAGGGAGAGGGATGTGGGTGGCTTGAGAGGCAAAGGTGTCTCAAGGCATCCACGGGCAGCATAACAGTATGCAAGAGAGGTGTATGTTTGAGAGTGACTCCCCACCCTCCTTTTATAGCTTTTTCTTGGGGTTTTAGGGTTTTAATCCCTTGGTCTAGGCTTTAGCCCCTTCTACCCTCACTTTAGCTCCATTTAGGGTTTTAGCCCCTTTTGGGGGGCTTTATCTCGTGGGAGAGTATTTTAGGCTCCTTTTTGCTGTTTTTAAGCCCTTTTATTCATTCTTAAACCATTTTAAGGGTGTGGGGGTCTAATGTAATGATACGAGGGTCTTTAGATGGTGTGCTCGGGTGGTGTAGGCCATGTAGAGTTGAGTGAGGGATTTTTTGGGTCAACAGTACTAACAATCTAGCCAAGCTTGAAGGTCTTATAAATGTATTAAATTGGGCGGTGCAAACAGGGAAAACTCCATTGGTGGTGGAGGGGGACTTGCATATTATTATCAATATCTCCCGCCAGCTTCAATCAAGTGCATCAACCTCCCAAGTCTCAAAGAACTAGAGATGGTAGGGTCGTTTATGCGCTCTTAGGAAAACCCTAGCAGGGCATGAAGCCATTCTTCTCTCAAATGTCAAACGGACGGGAAACAAGGTGGAGGATGCTCTTACGAATGTAGGAGTGGAAAGTAGTTGATCTTTCCATGCAGAGGAAATCGACGACAGTAGAAATACACAGACAATTTAGCAACATTGTTTGAAGTTGGAGGAGGATGATCAGAAAGGTAGCTATATTTTGTAAAACTACCCAGCTCAAACCATCCCACAGCATGCGAATGATAGGTGGCGACCAAATTTAATGGGAAGGTATATGGAAGGCATGTTGACATTAGGAAGTGAGCCCACGATTATCACGGTGGCAGACATGGAAAGAAGGGAAATGACTCGATCGTCAGGTGGGGCTGGTTTTGCTCATGCCTAAACATGCAACCATGGTACAGACCACGTGGGGGAAACATGGGTTAGATCAAAAGCATGGGATCTCAGTAACCACCATTGCTTTATATCCTTAGGTAGAAGCTCATTGCAGACCGATCCGTGGGAAGGGAGGAATATAGGACGAACCTGTAAGTATATGGGTACATATAATACATTAGATATCGTAAGAATAAGAAATATGGTAGATATCTGTATTAGCTGGTACTTAGTGTAGCAAAAGGTGGCGAATCACTCGCACAATATGAGAGATCTGATGAAGTGGGGGGAAGGGTAGCAAATTATAGTGATTAATGCTGAAAGCAGGAGCATAGTTAAGGAGCATTTCCATAGACGAGAGGATCGGTGATCTATAAATTTGGGTTCTCAGAAATGTAAGGATCCAAGAAAGGTGACGATCCTGTTCCTCTTGTATCCAAGAAATTCTCTGTGTAGTAACCATGCCACATTAGTGGAGAGCCCACAACTGGACGAGAGGAAATAGTGGAGGGGAAAGCCATAGTGAGGATTCCCCTAGTTCTAGGCATTATTTCATGCCATCCATGGGTGAAGATCCTATGCCAGAACCCTTCAGTTGGGGAGACTAGTATATGGCGAAAATTCCAACTGTAATCGAGGCCTTCATATCCATTTTGGAAATTGATCTCCTGCGGGAGTATGAGGCCCTGATGGGGCGACCTTTGTTGTCCAACCCATTCTAGACTTCTTGTATTCTTCTAGCTCGGGACATTCAAGCTAAAATTCAAATTGCTCAAGGGATCCGGAACACTCTAGACATTATTCGTCATGGGCAGTAGGAAAGTTCTGCTGGTTTCAAACTTCTAGAGCAAATTGTGAAGGACATACTGGAAAGCTCATGGAGCATGTCCACCACCATGATGAACATCCCATCCAATTCGCCTGTAAATGCTCGGGTCAACAACACTCCTGCTTAGCATGAAGATCACCACCCGGGCCCTAACCGGGAGGCAAGAAGCTATGAGGGGAATTCCTATCCTCGGTCCTCTGTGTTTTTGTTGTTTAGCTCTGTGTCAAACTCTGTTTTAATTTTTTTTCTATTTTTTATTAGTGTGGGTTTTGAGCCATGTCCTTCAAGGCTCAATCTCCTCACCGTTCATCGACAAATCTGGTTTCCTCGGGTATGCTCCTTGGATGGCCTCGGGTTTATGGTACTCTTTGTCTTGAGTCCTTCTTGGTCCCCAGCCATGATTGAATCCAGCCCCTGAATGTCTTAGTATAAGGGGATTTTTGGAAATGGCCCCTGATTATCTCAGTATTAGCGGAATTATGAGATTTGGAGGGAGCTAGGCCTATAGGCTCTCACATTGCAACAACTTGGTATAAAGCTTATACCTCTACTTCCTAGTTTAGTTAAGATCAACAGGGTAGACCTTATTAGCCATGTCTTGGTCCAGATTGGTGTTGTTAACCATGACCACTTGTAATCCTATCTTTTTGTATTATCTTTCTGTACTATAATAGAATTTTCCTACTTACTCATTAAAAAAACTATATAATGATTTTTATAAAATAACATTAAAAAATTTTAAAACTTTTTTATTAAAATTCTTAATCTAACCTTTGACATTTTCTCATTTATCTAGCAACCTGATTTTCTTCACCAATTAAACCCTAGTTTCCCCACACAAGCACACCATGTCTTATTTTTATCTCCATGTATCTCATATTAATGCCTTAGTTCTCACACTCTCCACATTTGATATTGCGTCCTGATAATGAGTTCCATCCGAAACTAACCACCACATAAATTTGGCAACATAAACTCATGTTTCATTTTAATATTAATAAATACAAAATTTAATATTTATTTCTATATCTCAAAAATATAAAATATAAAATATTGGTTGAATTCCCAATATTAAAATTAATAAGGGAAAAAGCTTGAAAATATGCCAATACCAACTATTTCCAAAAGTATGGCCAAATTACATAATCTATAGCAAAGTTGCTAGCTTTTAATTGGAACAAGGATGATATCAATTGGTTGTATGGAAAGCTTTGGAGTATTATTTAGAAAAAATTAAATGTTTTTGGTGATTGTCTTTGAAAAGAAACCTTTTAACCTCTCAAAATATTATAAATAAAGGGTAGGAGGTTCCATCTTTTGTATTTTGTATTAACAAGATATTGATTGGTTGTCCATATTTTTGTAGAGGTTCTTTTAAGCATTAAGGTTTTAGGTTTGGACTTTTGTGAAGGAACTGTTAATTGTTATGTTCCAACTTTTCTTCGGGATGCCTCTTTGAATGAAAGTTTTAGACGATAGTTCCAAGTATTAGTTTCTTACAAACTTTTTCCAATTTTTATCTTTTGGTCAATTTTGAACATCAAGAATAAGGCAATTTTTGGAAACATTTCTCGAAAAGTCCTGTTTTCTATTTTAAAAAGTATAAGACTACATAAGATGAAAGAAAACTAAGAAGTCAAAGGTTTTGTATAATTGAAGCAAACTAAAAAGTCAAAGGTTTTATATGCTCCAGATTTATATTCCTTATCACTTGTTTTCTTTTTTACAGTGCCTCTTCCAATAACTTATGTGGATGTGGTAGGGTTCTTATTCTAAATAAGGATCATTACTTTAATTTGATGATGGGTGGGAAGACTGAAGTACTTTTAAGTCTTATGTGGATATGGTGGGGTTCTTATTCTAAATAAGGGTCATTACTTTAATTTGATGATGGGTGGGAAGACTCTAAGTAGTTTTAGGTTTTATGTGGATATGGTAGGGTTCTTATTCTAAATAAGGATCATTACTTTAATTTGCTGATGAGTGGGAAGACTCTAAGTAATTTTAAGTCTTTAGAGTTTATTGCAGTTGGCTGCTCTTATTGTGGGTATTTCTGATATTTCTGATATATGTATAAAGTGATCATTGAATAAATCAATTGCAATTTCAGTCTAGAGAGTAAAACCATTGATAAAAAAACTAAATCTTATGAAGTTTGGAGCCATTTAGCAGATATCAGTATCTATACTTAATTGCAATAAAATAGCTGAAGCAATTATTGAAGAAATTATAGCAGCAGAAAAACACGCTTGATTACTACTTTTGAATAGGTTTAAGTTAGATCCATTTTTTTCATAGCATTCTGTTAGTGTTTCTTGCGCACAATCCTAAGTTATAACAAATATCATGAAATAACAAATAGCATTGCTTTTCTTGTTTCTCAATCTGTCATAGCAATATCGCTTTCCTGACAACATTTTTCATTTTTCAATGATCGTTGCCTAGATATAAGGCTCATGCGGCCTTTGTATTAAGATCGTTTCCTCGATTTCTGGATTAAGATCACAAATTAGGTTAAATATAATTACAATTACCTCCAAATGATATTTTTAAGTAAGACGAGTGTTTGAAAGTTACTTCGAAATTGTCAAACACAATGAGACTTGCAACTTCTTAAACTTGCTTTTACATGATTTCATGAATTGATGCAAAATCAACTACATTACACAACAACTTTTGTTACATGACAAATGCAACATGTTCGGCCGATATCCCAATGGTTGCATCTGCTTGGAGTCCTCTCAAAAGCTAAAGGATGTCTAGAGGAAGACCTCAAGGCTCACGCATCAAGAAATTTCATGAAGAAAAGCAATTCCTATTCCTACATATTAAGATTCCACTAATTTCAAGAAAGGAAAAATCAAACGGTGCAACAGTTTCCACGCAGACATAATGAAGAGGCAACAATTGCCATGGAGATTCATCACACCGATGCATACAATGTATTTTTGTAGAAGATTGCTAAGCATAGCTTCCATTACATGCCAGGATGGCCAGGGGTGAAATGGAAAAAATTATGAAAATGCACCCCACCTGACCTTGGATCATTTTGTTCATCAATATATTCATCAGATCCGGAATCATTTGTCCACTCCATGACTAACTGCGGATTTGCACGAGCCATACCAGTGGGATGCAATGGAAATAACTCCAGTGTCGGAGGTTCGCATAAATTGTCAGCATTTGTTGTCTCATTTGTTGTACTAGTAACATGTATCTAAGCTAGTGAGAACCCACCTAATGTTAGGGATCTTTAAATAGTTCATTTGTAGCAACATTGATATTCAATAATGTATTGATAGATAGTTAGAAATTCAAAGCTGGAAAAATAAATGCTCTTATTAACTCATTACCTTTGGCATGATAACTGCAAATTTCTGGCAACAAAGCTCTGAAGTATTAGAGACAGCAAACACAAATGCATTGCAATAATAAACTAATCAAGAAATAGCAAACTACTAGCCTTAGTTATAGTGAAATGAAATGTTCGAGATTTTATTTCCAAGATTGAAGCAGATATCCCAGAGATTCTTACTATTTTTGCGTGATTTCCTTGCCAAGGAAGGTTCTTGAAGAAAGTGATTGATGGATGCCATTCTCTCTGGTTTCTGTCTCTGCTTCTCGCGAGCTTTACGGTTTTGAAACCAGTAAAAGACATTGTTCCTTTCAATGTTGCCATACATTCGCAGTCGACTAACGATTTGATCTATTTGATCGTGGCTGGGAGTGTGGATCCCTTGACTGTATGTCGCTTCCAATAAAGCTATTTGTTCATTCGTCGGATTCCATCTACTGCTTGAAGTACTGGATTGGCCTTCTGCCATTTCTCTGCTTTCTTGATCTTTTTCTTGAACTTTCTTGAGAAGAAAGCGATGTGTAGATGTTGATTGAGAGAGTTGCATGCCCTAGTGGTGGTATTAAACAGGAGAGAACGGAAGGGATCTGATTGTAGAAAATTACCTCAACTTCCAAGAATGAGAAAAACAACTAAGAAGTTACATGCACCAGATTATAGCTGTAAATGGAGATCACCATGCAGTGAGTTGTCGAGTTGTCATTGACTTAGAATGGGGAAAAGAAAACCAGGCAGAGGATCGTACCTCGTGACATGCAATTACCAGCCGGTCTTGTAATAATCTTCCACCGATTTCCTTCCTCATATACCAAGAATATAGGTTTTTATACGTTGTAACAATAAATATTTTGCCGGGTTTGTGTGTATGATTATACGATACCTTCCTCTTTATCAGTGTAACATTCTCTGTCTGGCGTTCGAATGAACATGGAAGCATTGTCATTAATAAACGTTGAGTTACGAGCCCTACGATTTGACTGCTTAGAGCCATTGTCCAAATTAATTTGAAATATTGATTTGATTATTGGCTCTAACCCTAATCTTCTGCAGTTTATCGATTTGATTCGTCGTTCGAACCCTAATCTTCCACAGTTTATTGATTTGATTAGTCGCTCCAACCCTAATCTTCCGCAATTTGAAGTCAAAATAAAATTTGTTTGGTAACTTATTTCGATACAGAATATCAGGCAAAACGTGAAGGATTCTTAAAACCCTAGATTTGTCCCATCTTGGAAAGATGCGTGTTATAAAAATTGTGGGATTCTAAATTACTATATACGTCTCTTTTGAAATTTGTGAAATTATGGATATCAGTAAATAATTTATGAGGGAAATCTTCAAATGAGAGTTGTAACTTGTATGTGGTTAAATTTGCCTTATGAGGGAAATTTTAAAACGAGAGTTGTCTTTTGGTTAAATTTCCTTTATTCTTAATAAAAGATGGTTTTAAATGATCGAGTGTCCATAGATGTCTAGTAAAATAATGTCAGTGATTGTGTAATAAAATATGGTTTTAAATGATGCAATGTTCCTAAATGTTTAATAAAATAAAAAAATTGAATAATAAATGTTTAATAAAATATTTTTTTTAAAAAGTCTCGAGAGATGTAAATTGACTCACAAGTAAATGAAGGAATATTGTAAAGGAGGTGGCCCCATGCTTTGGGGTGTGTGGACCCGTATAAGTTGACTCACAAGTGCCGTGTAAATGAAGGGATGTTGTAAAGGAGGTGGCCCCATGCTTGCCGGCTGTGTGGACCCACCAAAACATAATGTTGTAAACGAGGTGGCCCCATGCTTGTCCACTGTGTGGACCCAAACATAATGTTGTAAACGAGGTGGCCCATGCTTGTCCAGTGTGTGGACCCACCAAAACAGCCAGTCACTGATTCCCCAGTAAAAAAACAATATTTTTTTCAATAACAAAAACTTTATTTGTTAGGAGGGTTGTTTATAAGCTTGATATTTTTATAAACACTAATGTAATTTTGGTGTTATCTTTGGTTTGGTTTTGGTTTCAAGGGACTAACAAGACAAAATTTTTTATGTGAAAAAAACATCAACCTTTTTTTTTTATTATGGTGGCCATTTAAATAAAGATCAACCTTTATTTATTTTATTAAAATGCTATTGATTCTTACTATATTTATATAAATTTTATAACTTTATAATTTTTTTAAATAACAATTTTTTGGGGAAAAATATTAATAAAAATTTATCATTAATATACTTATGTATTAAATTACTTTAAAGTTTTTAAAATATTAAAAATAGTTTTTCAATTCCAATCTTTTTGTCACACACCTCCAAAATCCTTACACACACACACCCCTCATTAAACTCTTTAATTATGGGTTGTGGATTGAGCTTTGCCTTTTAACTTTTTGAAATAGCCTTCCGTCGTTACCCTTCAGTAATTGCAGATTGTGGATTTCGTGATGTCTTTCAATTTTTCCGAATTAACATTCTGCATTTATCCTTCCGCAAATGTGGATTGTGTATTGTAAGTTTCCTTTTAACTTTTTCGAAATAACCTTCGAAAAACTGTCTTTCCATACTTGGAGGTTTGTTGGTTAAGACCTTGTAGTTTGTTTATAAATGATTATGGATGTCATTGAATGGCCTTACAACCACATTGTTATGAATTGTATTTCTAATAATTGATATGATTTAATGTTGTGAATCGTGCTACGACCCATAAGGTATTTAAATCTCGGAGAAGAAATATTTAGTCCTTTGTTCATCAATTGAAATTGCAGTTATGAAGTAAGTGTAAGCGTTTCGGGTGAAAATAATTTTTAGATCTGAATGTTTATCTTTAGAGACACTCGGTTGCCATGTAAGAAGGACTTATTTCCATGCATTGGTTTTGGAAAAATTCATTGCTTAAGAGGATATTTGGGTGTTTTAGTTAGAAAATTATAGCATTGATTATAATTTTTCCTTGACTTTAATACCCATATGTTTAGGTTGGCGAAACACAATCTTTGAACCAGATATGAGTAGATTTAGTGACAAGTAAATTTGAATTTGGTTGTAGTTTTCTTAAGGGTATGTGTATCATGTGGATTCGATTTATTTTCTAAAAATGTAATGTCCTCAAATATTGAAAAAAATAATAATTATAGGCTAGTAAAAACTACCCATAGGGGATCATTATTACTCATGTGAAAGTACATGCGCTACTTAAATTTCGATCTCTTCAGAAACTGCTCATACCCTCTTGTCCATTCAGTGATTATTAGTTCGTTTACTTCTTATGTATTAATTATGTTATTCAAACTATTTGTACATCTTAGTTATTATTGTCGGTGAGTTAGTGAATTGTATAGTTCATTGATTTACTTCTGCACATGTGTTCTCTGTTTATTAAGTATAAACTAACTTAACTTTGTTGATGGGAATCAACTAGTGGAGTGGGAGGACTAGTTCTCCCATGACGATCTGAGATGTAAGGTATTTCTTGGTTACACGGGCTTACTTAGTTCAATCGAACTAAGGCACCTTTCTCTTTGTTTACGTACTTCATTACTTGCGATGGGATTAGATGTATAGTGTGTTGAAAGCATTGGTCATCGATAACCTGCTACTAGTTATTATGTTTCCTATCACCTTGGTTTTCTTTCTAAACTTGGTAAGTGTCATTATCGTCAATTTAGCCATTACGACTAAATTTCCTGTACATTGATTATTCTTCATTATGGTCTTAAATTCATCATTTTCAGATGTCACTAATATCTTTTCGGGCTATGTATATTTTTACTATATATTCTATTTTAACATTTCTTATGTTATTTTATTGGAAGGTTATCAGTGGTTGGAACGTCGAGCTTTGGATTAATAATTCAAGAGATTTACGTGGCATACTTTGTATTCCATGGTGCTTAAGCTTAAACACCTTGACACTATGGTATTAGACCCTAAGTTATAAACCTATGGAATAAACTTTATCTACATTCCTAAGCAAAGGTCTTCAACTTGAACTAGCTCAACCTATGCCTAAGTATTATGGTAATTCTATCATAGTGCAAGATTTGTAATGTGACAACAGTAATGTTTAACATTTGGGGTGACATAGTATATGGTATAAACCATATGTTCTAGGGTTTAAGCGATGGTATGAAGGGTGGTGATAATCGCTACTTTGTAACAAGTCATGACTATGGGAGTGGGTTTGTGGAAATGTTAATGGACTCCGGCTTGATGCATTTAATGCTTGTGGGAAAGCATGACATATTTCCCCTTAGGCTTGGCTCACGATGGATGTGTATAGCATTTGGCATTTGGGGTTTCATTTTTTGGCTTTGTGCAGAGGTATGGCCATGGAGGCGACTTCGAGCTTGTGAAGGTAATCCCACTTGAAATCCTAATCCTACAACTTAGTTTGGTTTCCGATTTAAGAAATGGCATACTCCTCATCCCCATTTCATTATTGCTTGCAAGTGCTGAAAGGGATGGAGGGAAGTGTGGCTACAACACAATTGGCTCTCGGCGTTGCATTCGTGGCCATGGTAAGTCTGCTCATCGAGTTAATGCATGTCACCCTTCAATCTTGTGGTAGAGCTACGTTTTGCCTGGTTGTTTTGGCTTGGGTTTGATGCTGTAGAAAAATCAATTTTGCCTTCGGGCTTTGAATACATACTTGGTTATTTTTGATGTTGAGGTGTTATGCCGTGACTTGTTTCTTAGGCCATTTGGCTCTTTGTAATGTTCATTTTTGGTTATGTAAAACATTAATGTTATGGTTTTGGGCTTTTAAAGCCATGGGCTTAGGGATGATTTTAAGGAACCATACTTATTTAGAAGTGTATAAATGTTGTCGAATATTACCAATTCTTAAAATGCCAACTATAAAATGATTGGTGGTATTTTTCAAAAAATATTTTAATTTTCAGGGATTTTATATCGTTTATATAATAATTTGGCAATTTTTAGGGTGAAAAGATTTTACCCCATCAAAATTGGGCGAAACACGGCTTCGAAAAATGGAAAATGGTGAATCTTTTTTGGAAGAAAAACATGGAAAAATAGCCAACTGGGCTAAAATTCGCCCCGAAAATTATCCCTGCATGGGCTGCACCATTGCAAGCAATGGTGCCATAGCACATCGGCACGCCTGTGTAAAACCTTGCTCTTGGCCTTTAATGGCGACTGGGTATAGAATTTTGGGAAACTGTGTGTAAATAGATGTAAGCGTTGGTTTTTTTATTAGTTGTAAAGGTTTATGGTGTATGTGATTCCCTCTTGCATTTTTATTTAACTCTGTATTTTAAATGGGGTTTTTAATGGATAGAGGCATACTCCTTACGAGATGTTGTGTGTGTAATTATTGTTGATTAGTTTGATAAATGTAATAGTTTGGTAGCATGGGTAAAAGTCATGTTGTCAATGGCATGAGCCTTCCCATAGTGCTGCGATAGCTTGTAATTTCATTGCTTACAACATTTGGTTCTTATGTGATATTTGGACTGTGTTTTAAATCATTGTTTGACCTTGGCCGTGACTTATGTGAGCACTGTGTATTAAAGTGTTAGTGTGTTTCATGGAGGCCAGGGTATGCAGACCCTCGATGGCACTCGTTGTTTTTAAATAACTTGGACTCTATATTAAAATGTTTAGCAGTCGAGGTCATGCTGAAGCTAGAGTCTTACGACCTCTCTGCTAGCATAGGAATTTTAATTATATGGAAATGGTGTGAGTTGTGGCATGTGTGATTAAACATACGAACTTCATCGTTTTGGGCTAGGGCGATTTCAAACTGGGAAATATTTAATAAGAAATAATAGAAATGGAAATAGTAATTTACTTTATGGATTTGGTTATGCGTTTGATTATGGTGATGATTTATGTTACGGTTCTTATTGTGGATTTTAATTCTGTTTAAGAAATGAAGTTGTAACCTGTGACGGTCGATACCACGACCGCTATTTATTTAAATACCGCCTTTGTTTATTAATACATAGTTGTATGAATGTTACTTGATGAA
The DNA here is from genome assembly GCA_001517045.1 of Pseudotsuga menziesii. Lineage (NCBI taxonomy): Eukaryota > Viridiplantae > Streptophyta > Pinopsida > Pinales > Pinaceae > Pseudotsuga > Pseudotsuga menziesii. The sequence continues at coordinate 65,537 of LPNX010715141.1, read as the reverse complement.
ACTTTTAGATGCATATTTAAAATGGATCTTATATGGGACTATTTAAAAAATATAATGTATGTGAATTATGGTGTTTTAATATGGATGTTAATACTGTAGGTGTTATACCATAGTCTTGATGACGACCACATGGATGGCCATGATATCCCTCTGATTATTATTAATGATGTTTTATTTATGTGGGATATTTTTAATGTAATTTGTAATATGATTACAGACCTTGAAAGGTCTTGGATGGGCTATTTATTTTTTTTAGAAATGAATGCATAGATATTTTTTATAGAGATTTACACATGATAGCCTTACTTATATGTATGTATAATTATTTTATAAACTAGATCCAATGATCAGTAATACCCTAGGTTATCTATATAGTATATTTACTTCTTTAAACTTAATTCTATGGTTAAATCTACTATAATTTGAAACACAGATCTCTATTGACAAATGTAATATCTCAGTAGAGATATAAGTATTAGGTGAACATTTAAATAGAAGGTCTAGATTTACCTAGTCTATAGTATTAATTTATGAGTATGACAATGAATGGAGGACATAAATTTTAAATATGGGAACCTAGCTATATATATCCTATGATATTATTTCCCATCCTAGGAATATTAAAGAGAAATAAAGACCCTAGAAAAAGTATATGCAGAACATCAATTACCTAGGTTAGTAAAATATATAGAAGCTTTTACTTAAATCATCCAGCATTATACCCTAGAAATGAACTTTGACATACTAAGAATTCATACCTATGATTTATCTTCGTGAAGCTCCTTTAATGGCGGAACCTGCACACTTTTCAAATAACTAGCATTACAAATTTAAGACAGATCTCAGCTCTGATTTTGAAGACCGAATCACTTGGGAACTACCACGTTCCTCCCAACCATGACTCGGAACAGTTCTTGGTTCTAATCTGGACCCCCCCCCGAGCTGGACTCCAACATGCAAGTATCTTAGAGGTGCTATGGTAGGGTTTCCTATCTCGTATTCAGATTCTGAATCAGTCCTCTTTTCCTTGCAAGAGAAAGTTCTCCAAGAAAGAACTTGAGAGCAAAAATAGGCAGAATAATAATTCTCCAAAAGAAAAATCAGAACCACAAGCCTTTGCTTGGCTTGAGTCTTTATAGGAAAACTTTTTAGTCAAAGGGGTAGTTAAATCAAGAAATCCTCAATTTCTTGATTTAACACTTTTTAATTTACTGGGGTAATTTTCAATTCTTAACCTAGGAACTTTTAACTAGTTCCTAGTTAGTATGTCATAGTTATTTCACTATTTATTAGTCCTTAAATAATAAATAATAATTCGTGGAGCTTCTCTTCTTTCTTTACTCAATTATATCATTAATCATAATTAATTATTTATACATACTATGTATAAAATACATAGTATTAAAATACTATGTTAGCATTTGTCTTCGGACACCATGTATCATGATCGCTAAACTTAATGACACTGTAATGTCCCTCCTACATACCCTCAAATACCTTGTGATTATGAATAATTATTGTAATTGTTTTGGTGAGGAGCTCAAGCCCAAGGCCCCACCAAAAATAAGGCCTGGAAATCTATAAATTTCCTAAGTAGACTTAAGGGTGTGACGCAACTTAATCGACCGAATTCTAAATTCACTAGGGGGGGAACTCAAAGCAATGAGTGGATCCTTGGTAATTGTGAAACGAAAAAAAATGTGTTTTAATGACCAAGGGTGTCATCCTAGTTTCAGGTGATTCCTAAGTGGACTAAATCACCTTTGTTCCTTAAGGGTAACTTTCACCTAATATGTTTCAAGGTACCAAGTACGAGGAAGTTCACCTTAAGAAGATTATCATATCCATCTTAAAGATTATTAACGATGATAAGGTTCATCTACAAGACTAATTCTAAAAAGGTATTAATAGTACCTTAAATGAGTATGGGTTACCATTATCATCATAGACACAAGTTTTACTCTATACGACTCTATATATATAGAGTATCTTTGATAAAAAATAAGTAATGAAATACTACCTTGGGCTACTACTATTCTTATAATCGGCAGCTAGCATAGAGCTACATTGCCTAGAGAATTACTTGCATATATAAAAGCAAGTTTTGAGAAGGGTGTACTTTTTTATGAGATAGGGGGAGGTGTTCCTCCAAACTCCTTTTAACAAAAGGGAGACACTCCAAAGTTTTAAGTTTAAAAATATTTATAAGACTAGTAGTTATGGGAGACTATTATACCTTTAAGTAACCTATGTTTCCTTTGATTATTCTCAAAATGGGGTATAGGGGCATGCCTATCTCAGTGGAAGATGGCACATTATATTGCCACAATAAGAGAGTGGGATCACCCTTGAGAATAGCGGACCATTTAAGAAAAAGTTATGGATTTTAACCTTAAGGAATCCATCAAAATCAACTGCACCGCTATTCTCTTGGGATTTTTGTGTAAGAGATACCCCGAGGTGAGTAATAGCCATTCGGGGGAAGGTAAGGGAAGATATTCTTGGGACGCGTTTTGGCAAGGAGATTTCCTTCATAAGGAGGAAAGCTGTGCATGTCATGGGGGGGGAAAGAAAAGAAAATAAAAAAACCAACTCTATGCCCGGAGAACATCAAGATCTGTGAGGGTGAACTCTGCGCTTTGGGAGTATGGATATCGGTGAGGGGAAATTCACTGCACGTGGACAGTGTGTCGATCTGGATCACGGGATCCGGCTTGATCGATCTCCAGGTTTTTGTTCAGCAAGGTATGATCTAATATTTCAAGAACATTTGCAATTTTGCGTGAATCCATATCCAGCATCGTGCCTCCTTATAGCATCAATGTTTTCATAATCTAGATTTTAGGTTGTGTAGAGATAAGCGCTCAGCTATATTTGGATCTGTCTATGAATGGGGTTCAGGGTAAACCTCTCTTTGTTTTATGATTCAGATCCATATCTGAGGCATCCAGTAAGTTTTTCCAATTTAAATGATGGGCAAGTGTAGAGCGAAATAGATCTAACCCTCTGCACGATGTACCAAGTGTAGATAAAAAAACAAGGTATTTGTAGTAAGTATCACCAGTTCAGAATCCCATTATAAAAAGAGAGGATTTTAGATAGGTGGTACTATGGCCTGTTAGTCGGTGAGTCTAGAGAACCCTACCTTGCTGCTTCCTTATTTTCTTTCAGCGTTTGATTTTTCCATAGGGTAAATGGGATGCTTGTGTCTTGATCATAGAAAAATTTACCAACATGTCTGTGAGCCCAGAGGTGCCCAGCGTTCGGGTGTTGGGTTAATAAAGGGCTGGGAATTTACACCAGCGTCGATATGGCATCCCGTTAGGAACTGATCTGAAATTAGGGGATGGCATTTGGATATTGCCCCCCCCCCCTCTTCACGAGCCATTGGGATAATGGTTTATCATTCTTTTGTCTGGATGCGATCTCCAGACCCCAACCACGATCATCATTCTAGATCCGAGCCAGCAGCTGGAATAGTTCAGTTTGTTAGAGCCTTATCGCTGTTAACCGTGAGGTTGGAGGTTCGAGACCTCTTTCTATCGTATCACTCTCTCTTACACATGAAAATTGACTCGATTTCTTGAGGAGGACGTAGCTCTCCGGTGACTGCTCATGATATTTTTTTTGTACAGCATTCATTGCAGTCTGCATCTGCACGCAGACGTTAACCTTTTATTTGATAAGAAACCAGCTATATCAAAAAGAGAAAATCAGTACAGAAACCTAAACCAAATCCTTCTATCTCCTTAATGTTCACGCTTACTAGTTATGCCAATTGGCTGGTTCTTGACTACAGGTCTGTGTATATCGTCATATATAGCCATATGATAGGTTTCACATGGGTTATGGAGACTCAAACCATTGTAGTCTTCCTAAATGCAAGGCCAATCTCTTTGCCTAGTTTCCCTTACAGAATAGAGTGGATTGTTGTTTATCTTCTTCTTTTAGAGTCGATATTAACTTTTGCTGTATAGAACTGAATGTTACTTGGGATTACGGTTATGTATTTGGGAATGTGTTGGATCCTTGTATACACTATTATGAAATGGCTCAAGAGTGTATTTTCCACCTAGACATGTATATATATCGAAACTCTATTTTTGAAGAGTTTCTTTTACCAGCCAGGTTATTTTGAACCAGAAGAGCTTCTTAGTGTTTTTGATGGAGTCTTGTCACAGTCCTATCTTAGTATTGAGTAGCTTAGAATACGCTCTCAGTGAGAGAGCCTATGAGAAGCACAAAAGTGAAGTACAACAACATTGTTGTTGCGGATTGTAGCCCTTCCTTTAGGAAATTTTAATTGAGATGAAATTTTGGTGGATGTAGCCCATAGATCGGGTGAACCACGTACATTGGAATCGATCTTTACGTTGTGATGTCATTTTATTCATGTACTTTTGTTATATGCCATCTTATGTGAAAGTGTCATTGTGGTATTCTTTATTAAGTGATCCTGCTCCTAGGTAGTTCTGCCATATTCCATATGGGAGGATCTTGATGTATGCTTACTTGTTGTACCTTGGTATGTTTAAATTGTGACTTGAAATAAGAATGGTGCGAATTGTAGAATATCTCCATATGAGGGTTTTTTTTAACCCAAGGAAAAATTGTTTTATGAAATGTTTTATAGCATGTTATATAGACATTGGGACGAAAAGTTGTTGATTAATGTCCACCCTAGCAGTTAACTATTAGTAAACATGGATCTCCGGAAAGATAGAAATACATCTAAATTATGCTATTTTGAGTATAACAAGTTTTCCTCAGTGATCATTTTATAGTATAGTTAGTTTCATCACTGAATATTATTAAGGGGTACTTGCGTCAAGGGCGGAAGTGGTCTCTAAGAAGTATGGTAATGCATTTGTTTTTATATATTGCTGAATAGTTATTCTTCTATGTTTCTAACCTAGGGATGTCACACACATGAAACAAGCATACAGATAAACAATGGATAGATGGGTAGTCGCTAAAAGAGAATCCGATGGTAATTTTGTACCAATTATGATATTACTTGGTGGATAAGATTTATCATTGTAGTAGTATATGTAAATCGCTTAAAAATCCATAAAATGTTGTCCAATGTTTTCTGGTCCATTTTTGTGGAAATATGTCTAAATGTGTATGTCACAGAATAATAACAAATAATCCTCCATTGGATGGAAACATAAGAAAAATTAGAATGTAACGTATGCATGAGTTCGAACACAGAGTCGTTGATTATTATTAAAGGACTGGTAGGAATATTACTATTTTAGTTACAAAGTATACCTTTCAAAATGCTAAATGATTCTTCCATATTGGAAATGAAAACATTCTACCATAGGTTATGTTTTACATAAATGTGTGCATGTCATGAATGGTTAACTATAGTGCAGTGGTATCCTGAAAACAAGACTGCACTCTAAGAGGAAGTGTTTAAAGGAAGTCGTAAGAGTTTCCTAATGGTATAAAAGGTATAGGTATTTAATGTTGGGTAATCTATTATTGTTTTTTATGGGGAGCTATTACAATTACCCTATTGATGCGTAGTATGTATGATAGATCACAAGGTTTACTCTATCATTACAATTAGTATTGTTTATGAAAAAAAAGTTATACCTGTTAGAGTTACAAGGTTAAGCTTTCATTTAAAGTGATATTCTGAGTTATTCTTAGGGAATGCATAAAATATTTTCATCTATTCCACTTCTTATCCAATTGAGCTGTTGGGGGACATCACATATGATATCAGAGCCAGAGTTGAAACATTTGGGCCTAACTGGGCTCAAAACGCTCCTACATGTTTACTTTGGAACTACATGTCTACTAACCTTGGAGTTATGCAGGGGAGGGTGGAACATTAGCACAAAATCACAATGAAGATGACCCCGTACCTTGTCAGTTCAATGTGAGACCCGAGAATGTAAGTACATAGGTATTCGGTTATTCTCTTGCTCACTTACGAATATGTTTACAAATAACTAAGACGATTGCTTCGTCTCTATTTTGAGTTGCACCAATAAAATTTACTAAGGTTTAGAAGTCTTCTTGGACAAACTCATGGTTGACAAAGGTATTATAGTAGTTCCTATTATAATAGTATTGCGGGGTTGGAATTTGTAGATGAATTGGTTGCTAATGACTTGATATATGTTAAAAGAATTCCATGTGGAAAAATTGTGATAATTTACACTATAAGACACAGTAAATAATGTTGTTAAAAAGTAGCATTGAAAGGGAAACCTAATGAGATGACCCTTTAGGAGTGACTATTTAGCCACAAAACTATCACGCATAGTAAGAATATTTAACGCACAAGGTAAGCAATGCTAAAAACATATGTTGTATTGTCAAGACTATACGAGTACAAGCTTTATTATATAAATGTTAGAAATACTAACGTTTGAAGAACCTCTTTACACTCGCGGTGTCATGCAAACCATGAACAAATAATTTGCACAAAATCATATGGATGGTCTACTCATCGTAACATGTTGGGTGGTTTGATGGAAACCATGTCACACATCTGAAACTAGGCTTATCTTCCCTTGAAAGGTTTGTTTCTTGTGTAATTTCTTTGGGAATTAACACCGTCGAATAATTGCTTTGTATCTAAATCATTGAGCATTGAAAGTGAATGCCGTGAGTCCTCAGAACAACTTTGCACTTAACATTGATATCATTTGTTTCAGATCTGAGTTCATTGCCTATTTGAATTTGGCTGATAAAATTTGGAATTACTGCTGATCCATTGACCTTGTGGTTGAGTATGTAGATCGAAATCCTCATTTGGCTTCCAAACTTAACCAGGTATCAATTATGAATGTTTTGCTGAAACTATATTAATTGGAATTTGATTTTTGGTAAGTTTTCTTTTCATACTTAATCTCCTCCCTTGCGATTTGAATACCAAGAATCTGATTTAATGCTTAAAGAATGTTTGACACATTTCTTAACAACGATAGTAAAATGGAGGTTTGAAAGTTGATAATGATTCTTGTGGTTATAAATCCATTAATAGAGGTTTTGAAGTTTTGTGTTTTTAAAAACCTATTGCTTGTTCACTAAAGTAACAAATATAAGTACAAGTCAAATCGTATCTCTTTATGGATCATGACATTGCTAGATCGAGCGTTGAAAATCCTTAAAATAGAATGACAAATGTACTTCTTGATCCGTAGGGCTATTGTGGATATTGGTGAATGATGTTGTGCATACTGAAAAGTTTCTGTATAGTTACAAGTACCGGCTTCATAATTTCTCTTAATGGCGAATGTTCTAGAATCGGTTTCTTGTGCTTGGATTTGAGTTTTGATCTTGAACTATCTTATGTTTTGATTAGCCCATGGATGGTACTTTCATTTTGGATATTGATCTAGTAGACAAATAGACTATTTGTCGATTGCTATCATATGTCTATTTGTAGATTCTAGCAAGAACCCTAGAATTGGTTCTAGTGCTAGATTGAAGGATCTTGTTGGTAATCTTGTGATTAAAACCATTAAGAATTTGATAACATTATTGTTGCTTGGATGATGTTAAGATTGGAATTTTAAGAGCTTATATGGATTTGATTATCTAAATATATTGATGTTAAAAAATAAATGAGTTGATGAATGTTATATAATGTTACATGCTAACATGGAAGGATCGGCCAGGAACACTCTCGGTTGGAGCCGACCGTTAGAAAATATTTGTTGCCATAGATAAGGAGGTTAAGTATGGGTGTTGTTTTACTTAATATAATTATCGAACCTTGACTTTTTTATAAACAAGGGCTAACCATTGATGATGTTGTTGCATACTAACATTGCAGGCTTCACTGAGATTATGACCATTGCTACATTGACGTACATTATGGTATATAAATCTGCCTGTGTATGTAAGTTGCGCTCAATTACTCAGAAAAAGGATTAAGGAGTAATTTGTTTTTTTGTTTTGTTTACGAGGATATGTAACTCTTGAATGGCGATTAAAAGTCAATGCAAATTATGAAAATTCATTATTGTAATTTTTGGGTTATCAATGAATGCTTTGACTGACTATGTAGTTGATTCATCAATCGGGACAATGAAAATAAAGTCATGAAAGAACCATGGAGTGTGTGTTGCAATAATCAAGGTTAAAATTTGTACAAATACAAACAAGGAAAAATTTTGGATGCTGCGGGAGCACCGTGGTGTTAGGCAAGTGATTGTCGCATGAGCACACTAGTGTTAGGCATATATGCTACAGGAGCACAATGGTGTTAGGTAAGTGATTGTCGTGTGAGCACATTGGTGTTAGGAATATGGTGTGGCAAAAGACCTAGGCAAAAAAAAATGGACATCTGGAAAGAGAGGATGCTGTTTGATGTCACTGAGGAGAGTAACCTCAGAAATATTGTAAGTCCACACAAGAACAGGAAAAAGAAAACTCAAAGGGAGTTTGGAAACATAACGAATGTAAAAAACATGTTAAATGACTTTTCCAAAAGACTGTTACATTGCTTAATGTGTAAGGTGAAGAAATGGTTCCTCAAGTAGAGGACGACCTAATTGACCAAATGTTGGAGATAAAACCAATGGCAAAGGGTAGTAATCATGTTTTATTGAAGAATAAATTGCATTATGAAAATGATTGGATATTATGGCATAAAGGAAGACTAGAAAATTGTAGATTATTACAATGCAAAGGAATCTATGGCATATGTTTAGTTGAATTACAATTTTGTACATGTTGTACTGAAGAAATAGTGGGCTAGACCCAAACTTGTTGCAGGAACACTGCAGGTCTTGAACGATGGAAAACTTGAGAAGAAATCAAGAGAAGGTCAGAACAAGAAAGGTGAAGCAAGAAAAGATGACTCATGAGGATAAGGAGACTAGCCGAAGTCATGAACACCAAGGACGGTGTTGTTTTTAAGGGGAGGAGGATGTAATGTCCCTCCTACATACCCTCAAATACCTTGTGATTATGAATAATTATTGTAATTGTTTTGTTGAGGAGCTCAAGGCCAAGGCCCCACTAAAAATAAGACCTGGAAATCTATAAATTGCCTAAGTAGACTTACGGGTGTGACACAACTTAATTTACCGAATTCTAAATTCACTAGGGGGAAAACTCAAAGCAATGAGTGGATCCTTGGTAATTGTGAGATGAAAAAAAAATGTGTTTTAACGACCAAGGGTGTCATCCTAGTTTCAGGTGATTCCTAAGTGGACTAAATCACCTTTGGGCCTGAAGGTTAACTTTCACCTAATATATTTTAAGGTACCAAGTACCGGGAAGTTCACCTTAAGAAGATTATCATATCCATCTTAAAGATTATTAACGATGATAAGGTTCATCTACAAGAGTAATTCTCAAAAGGTATTAATAGTACCTTAAATGAGTATAGGTTACCATTATCAGCATAGACACAAATTTTACTCTATACGACTCTATATATATAGAGTATCTTTGATAAAAAATAAGTAATGAAATACTACCTTGGGCTACTACTATTCTTATAATGGGCAGCTAGCATGGAGCTACATCGCCTAGAGAATTACTTGCGTATATAAAAGTAAGTTTTGAGAAGGGTGTACTATTTAATGAGATAGGGGGAGGTGTTCCTCCAAACTCCTTTTAACAAAAGGGAGCAACACTCCAAAGTTTTAAGTTTAAAAATATTTATAAGACTAGTAGTTATGGGAGACTATTATACCTTTAAGTAACCTATGTTTCCTTTGATTATTCTCAAAAAGGGGTATAGGGGCATGCCTATCTTAGTGGAAGATGGCACATTATATTACCACAATAAAAGAGTGGGATCACCCTTGAGAATAGAAGACCATTTAAGAAAAAGTTATGGCTTTTAACCTTAAGGACTCCCTCAAAATCAGTTGCATCCCTATTCTCTTGGGATTTTTGTGTAAGAGATACCCCGAGGTGAGTAATAGCCATTAGGGGGATGGTAAGGGTAGATATTCTTGGGACGCATTTTGGGGAGGAGATTTCCTTCATAAGGAGGAAATTTGTGCATGTCAAGGGGTGGGAAAGAAAAGAAAAGAAAAAAACCAAGTTTGTGCCTGGAGAACATCAAGATATGTGAGGGTGAACTTTGCGCTTTGGGAGTATAGATATTGGTGAGGGGAAATTCGTTGTACATGGACAGCGTGTCGATATGGATCATGGAATCTGGCTCGATCCATCTCCAGGTTTTCATTGAACAAGGTATGATCTAATATTTTGAGAAGATTTGTAATTTTGCGTGAATACATATCCACCATCGTGCCTCCTTATAGCATCAATGTTTTCATAATCTAGATTTTAGGTTGTGTAGAGATAAGTGCTCAGATATCTCTGGATCTGTCTATGAATGGGGTTCAGGGTAAACCTCTCTTTGTTTTACAATTCAGATCCATATCTGGGGCATCCAATCAGTTTTGCCAATTTAAATGATGGGCAAGGGTAGAGTGGAATAGATCTAACCCTCTACATGATGTACCAAGTGTAGATAAAAAAATGAGGGTATTTGCAGTAAGTATCACCAGTTCAGACTCCCATTATAAAAAGAGAGGATTTTAGATAGGTGGTACTATGGCCTGTTAGTCGGTGAGTCTAGAGAACCCTGCCTTGTTGCTTCCTTACTTTGTTTCAGCGTTTTATTTTTCCATAGGGTAAATGGGACGCTTTCATCCTGATCATAGAAAAATTTACCAACATGTCTGCAAGCCCAGAGGTGCCCAGTGTTCAGGTTTTGGGTTAATAAATGGCTGGGAATTTACAGCAGCATCGATATGGCATCCCGTTAGCAACTGATCTGAAATTAGGGGATGGAATTTGGATATCGCGCCCCCCCCCCCCACCTCCACACTCTTCACGTTCCGTTGGGATAACGGTTTATCATTTTTCGTCTGGATGCGATCTCCAGACCCCAACCACGATCATCATTCTAGATCCGAGCCAGCAGCTGGAATAGTTCAGTTTGTTACAACCTCGTGGCTGTTAACCGTGAGGTTGGAGGTTCGAGACCTCTTTCTACCGTATCACTCTCTCTTACACATGAAAATTGACTAGATTTCTTGAGGAGGACGTAGCTCTTCGGTGACTGCTCATGATATTTTTTTTGTACAGCATTCATTGCAGTATGCATTCCCATGCAAACATTAACCTTTTAGCTGATAAGAAACCAGCTATATCAAAAAGAGAAAATCAGTACAGAAACCCGAACCAAATCCTTCTATCTCCTTAATGTTCACGCTTACTAGTTATGCCAATTGGCTGGTTCTTGACTACAGGTCTGTGTATATTGTCATATATAGCCTTATGATAGGTTTCACATGGGTTATGGAGACTCAAACCATTGTAGTCTTCCTGAATGCAAGGCCAACCTCTCTGCCTGGTTTCCCTTATAGAATAGAGTGGATTGTTGTTTATCTTTTTCTTCTAGAGTCGATATTAAATTTTGTTGTATAGAACTGAATGCTGCTTGGGATTACGGTTATGTATTTGGGCATGTGTTGGATCCTTGTATACACTATTATGAAATGGCTCAAGAGTGCATTTTCCACCTAGACATGTATAGATATCGAAACTCTATTTTTGAAGAGTTTCTTTTACTAGCCAGGTTATTTTGAACCAGAAGAGCTTCTTAGCTTAGAATATGCTCTCGGTAAGAGAGCCTATGAGAAGCACAAAAGTGAAGTACATCAACATTGTTGTTGCAGGTTGTAGCCCTTCCTTTAAGAAACTTTAATTGAGATGAAATTTTGGTGGATGTAGCCCATAGATCGGGTGAACCACATATGTTGGACTCGATCTTTATGTTGTGATGTCATTTTATTCATGTACTTTTGTTATATGCCATCTTATGTGAAAGTGTCATTGTGGTATTATTTATTAAGTTATCCTGCTCCTAGGTAGTTCTGCCATATTCCAAATGGGAGGATCTTGATGTATGTTTACTTGTTGTGCCTTGGTATGTTTAACTTGTGATCTAAAATTAAAATGGTGCAAATTGTAGAATATCTCCATATGAGGGTTTTTTTAAACCCAAGGCTAAATTGCTTATTGAAATGTTTTATAGCATGTTATATAGACATTGGGACGAAAAGTTGTTGATTAATGTCCACCCTACCAGTTAACTATTAGTAAACATGGATCTCTGGAAAGATAGAGATACATCTGAATTATGCTATTTCGAGTATAACAATTTTTCTTGAGTGATCGATTTACAGTATAGTTAGTTTCATCACTGAATATTATTAAGGGTTACTTGCATCAAGGGCGGAAGTGGTCTCTAAGAAGTTTGGTCATGCATTTGTTTTTATATATTTCTGAATAGTTATTCTTCTTTGTTTCTAACCTAGGGATGTCACACACATGAAACAAAGAGTACATATAAACAATGGATAGATGGGTAGTTGCTAAAAGAGCATTCGATGGTAATTTTGTACCAATGATGGTATTACTCAGTGGTTAATATTTATCATTGTAATAGTAATTGTAAATCGCTTAAAAACCCATAAAATGTTGTCCAATATTTTCTGGTCCATTTGTGTGGAAATATGTCTAAATGTGTATGTCACAAAATAATAACAAATAATCCTCAATTGGATGGAAACATAAGAAAAATTAGAATGTAACGTATGCATGAGTTTGAACATAGAGTCGTTGATTATTATTAAAGGACTGGTAGGAATATTACTATTTTAGTTACAAAGTATACCTTTCAAAACTCTAAATGATTGTTCCATATTGGAAATGAAAACATTCTACCATAGGTTATGTTTTACATAAATGTGTGTGTGTCATGAATGGTTAACTATAGTGCAGTGGTATCCTGAAAACAAGACTGCACTCTAAGAGGAAGTGTTTAAAGGAAGTCGTAAGAGTTTCCTAATGGTATCAAAGGTATAGGTCTTTAATGTTGGGAAATCTATTATTGTTGTTTATGGGGAACTATTACAATTACCCTATTGATGCGTAGTATGTATGATAGATCATGAGGTTTACGTTATCATTACGATTATTATTGTTTATGAAAAAGACATTATACCTGTTAAAGTTACAAGGTTAAGCTTTCATTTAAAGTGGTATTCTGAGTTATTCTTAGGGAATGCATAAAATATTTTCATCTATTCCACTTATTATCCAATTGAGCTGTTGGGGAACGCCACAGACACTTTTTTATGAAGGTCAAGTAGATAGATGGCTCAGGTTTACTAAGCTAGGAAACTCTAAAAATCCTTATATGTTGGATTTCCCTGATATAATGTTGTAGCTCTTCTGTACTTTGATGAGAATACAAAATTCAAAAATTTCATTTAATGACTCATAAATAAGTATGATGATGATATATATTTTTCTTGAGCCATTTTCACTCGGAAGTTATTAAATTCTTGTGAATAACCCCTAACGCTTACCAGATCCCATACTCAATGCCTATAGCAGGGAGTTGCAAACATAGTGCAATTCCAGAGCTTTCCCTCAACACTAAATGATAGGATTTACTTGTATGATACACTTAGGGATTACAATGGCCAAAGATTCGATGCTCCAAAGTTTATGCTCAACATCAACATGGAATGCCCCAGAGCTTTATCCTCAACACAAATGTAAGTTCTCATGTGCCCCGGAGCCTCTCTCTCAACACAAATCATGTCATCAATCAAGTTATTCATAGTCCACGCCCAACACAAAACATTTCATCAAGAATGTGTGTCAGGGTCCACACCCAGCACAAAACATATACATACATATATATCATCAACAATTGGATTACGCCAAATATACAAAACAAATCATCATGTTAATATGTAGTGGGGTATTTGACCCAAAAATGAAACATCAATATAATCATCATGACCAATAGGATCGTGCCTATAAATGGTACGTCCAAGATTCGGGACATTACAAAAAATTAGGAAAAATAACTCCCTACTGTAACTGGAAGAGGAACTAGATGTGTAACAATCTTAGCTCTCGAAAGATACCTTTGAATTAGTCGTGGACGATAAGTTAATTAGTGAACTAATAATTTATGAATCACTATGTGAATGGCTAAATACTTTATGGTTAGAGTGAACTGTATAATTATACATTTTATAATTCTATACATATTTCCTATTGATAAACCCTTCGATCTCGATCTGTAATAGGATTTATGAAATGGAATTTATTTTTTTAATATGTTCTAATTCTAAAGAAGGTTCTCATATCTTGACCTGATTCGAGATACATAAATAATTAAATATGGATTTTACAGGATTGACATAACTAACATGAAAGAATATTTAGTTCAAAAACATAATAAGAATGATTAGTGAACTGATGGATAAAAGCACCATCTTTTATTTACATGCATAATGGATCAGAACTGAAATGAGATACGTAACATATCATTATTTAATTCATATGCATACTAAGTTTCTTCTAGAAGAATTAGTTGTGATTCTAAGTTAAGAATGGAAATCCTACTGTAACTAGTTATAAAAATAAAAAATAGGAGAAGATTTGGGAACCATTGCTAGGAAAACTTAAATGGAATAGTCGTTCCTCCCAACCAGCAGCTAGAGCAACCAAATCACTTTCTCTAGAACCCATAAACCTGTTCACTGAACCATGAGAACAAAATCCACTTAATGCACTATCTCTTACATTATCAGATTCAATCCCCATCCAATGCAATCCTCCTTCTTGCTAATGGGCGTACTATTATATAGTATTTTTTTTAGGACTTGACCATTCATGAGCCTCCTACTCTTTAGAACTTAACAAAGAGTTTTGACATAATTTTTGGGAAGATGCATCCTGCACCTTGAGTTCTCACTTAGCAACTACAACCACTTGTCTTTTCCTTTTGTGGGTTAGTAAACACTCTTCAACAACTATTTCATTTTTTCCCCTTCATTATATTTTATTAATAAAATAATAATTCATTACATTTGTTTTATTTTATACTTTGTGTCAAAAATATTTAAAATAACAAAATAAAATGTCTTAGCAGAAATTAATAATAAATTATTAATTCTTAGTGTATTACATACACCTCCACATATATTATAACATCATCCTCGATGCTATTAAATTTTTTATTTTAGCCTTCCATATCTTCATCTTGGAATAGGATTGGATATACCTTCTGCATAAACCTTTCCAATTCTCAAGAAGATTCTTTCAAACTAAGGCGCCTCCATTGCACCTTGACTTGTCCAATGGAAATATTTAAGAGTAAAAGTACTCTCCTATCAAGAATACACTCTGGTCCCACCTGGATCTCCATTCAGGTTCCACATTTATAAAATTACAATCGATTACACAAGTAGCATCATGAATATGTTTTTTCAAAACGTCATGTAATTTAATAGTAGGCCTTAGGTCTAACCGATATGCAACCGACCCTACTTTAGCCAAAATCTCAAATAAACCACAATATATGGGTGTCAAATTTTAATACTTACACAATATCAAATCTATTTTCTTGGGATTTACCTTTATGTACACTCATGCACCTATGTAGAGCTCGATAGGATTTCATTTTAGGTTAGGATAAAAAAATTTCATGTCTTGGGCAACCTTCAACTTTTATCGCACCTGCTTCATGGTTAGTTCCATATCCTTTAACAATTCAGGTCCTAACATTTAGCTATCGACTAGAATGATCCAAGAAATTGGATTATTACATTTGCATTCATACAAGATTTCAAAAGGACCCATACCTGGTGATACTTGTAAGTGTAAGTAGTCTTCCCGTTTACCTTGCTTGTCCATTACATAGCATGTCTTCTCGGACTTGATTTACTATTTCAGTATGCCCATCCATTTGTGGATGATAGATAGTAGTGAAGTTCAACTAGGTGTGTAGTCCTTTAAACAAATCCTTCCATAAATTTCATGTAAATTTTACATCTCTATGTGAGATTATTACCTTTGGTACACTATGTAATGTGAAAATATCTTTCATACAAATATTTTGCAATGTTGAAAACCTTATAAGTATATTTTAAAGGAATAAAATTGGTCTCTTTACTTAATTATCGACTACATCCATAATTCAGTCATGTTCCCTGAAATTTTAGGTTGACCTATTATAAAATCCATGCTAATTATTTTCCACTTCCATTCTGGAATGGGTAGTAGTTGCAATAACACTGTACGATGTTGGTGTTCTTCCTTTACTTTTTGGCATTTGATGCAGCGAGCTAAGTATTTTGCTACCTCTTTATTCATTTTAGGCCAAAATAAGTCCTTTCTGATCATGGTAATCATCTTTTGGTATCCACGATGTCTTGAATAAGGTCATTTATGTAACTCATTCGTGACTATTAATTTGATTTATGATGTATTTGGTATGTCCAAAATGTTTGTATGCAACAATAATCTTCTTCTATTTAGGTTAAAATCTATTATTATGTGGCTATTTTCATTTCCAGCAGTCTATTCTTTTAGATTTTGGTGTTCTTTATCAGAATATTCTGCATTTAAGATCTAATTTTCTAGATCTGATTCTTAACTACAGCTTGCAAAAAGTAAGTTTGTGTGACGAATCAAAGCATTTGCCACTTTGTTTCTTTTCCATTATGTTCTTTATCTTGAATGTGTATTCACTTAAGAAATACAACCACCTGTCTTGTCTTGCATTTAGATTTTGTTAGTCAAATAAAAATTTTAAGCTTATGTTTGCTAACATAAACAAAAACTTTCTTTGGATTAGCTATTGTCAGCACATCTTTAAAGCATTTATAATTGCAACAAGTTCTAATTTGTACGTAGTGTAATTATTTTCATGCTCTTTTAATTTTCTAGATTCATAAGCCATGACCTGATTTTCTTGTATTAACACTACGACTAAGCCTTGCTTGATTTATTAAAACTTTCCATACACTTTTCAGTCCACTTAGACTTTTCACCTTTCTTCTGCAGCGAAGTTATGGGGTAGGCTACCTTAGAAAATCATTATATGAACATTCAATAATATCGGAAATCCCCATGAATGATTTTATGTCTATTACAATTTTAGAAATGACCATTCATTGATAGCCTTAATTTTGTTGTCGTCGATAGAGATTCCATCCATGGACAGTATGTGTCCTAGATATTGAATCATGTCTTTAAAGAAGTCACATCTGTTGAACTTAACTTACAGTTGTTCTTCTCTTAACACTTGTAAAATTATCTTTATATGTTCTTCATGTTCTTGTTTATTCTTTGACTAAATCAACATGTCATCGATGAAGACGAATACAAATTTATCAAGATAATTTATTAGAATGTTATTCATTAAGCACATAAAGGTTGCAGGTGTGTTTCTCAACTCAAAAGGAATTACAACAACTTCATAATGACCAAAACAGGTCCTAAAAGCATTCTTAAATATGTCTTCATCTTTATCCGCAACTGGTGGTATCTAGACCTTAGGTCTATTTTTAGAGAAGATTGTTGCACCAAGGAACTGATCGAATAGATCATCTATCTAAGGTAAAGTATA